>JANSTW010049346.1:0-23290 GCA_027564275.1 Diadocidia ferruginosa
CAAAAAATTAGGGAAGAAAAAGTATACAAGGAAATGCTAAGATCTAGAAATTTGGAAGGGATATTTTCTTCGTGTTCGTATTATTTTGAACAGAAGTCAATATAAATAAAAGTTTTTTTCCACACTTTCGTGCGATAATGTTAACAGATTTGTTTTTTGTTATGGTTTTTGTTTTATAAGATTTCAAATTTTGGTCTTGGTTTTTGGTTTTATATTTTTGAATTATTTTTTGACAAAAATAATCGAAAGACGTTACGAGAGCAATTTTGTATCGTATTCGCCAAAAAACAGCTTTAACTTTAATTTGAGAATGAGAATTAACTTATTATATTTAGTTTAAAATAAAATTTAAATCAAACCCAAATTTCTGTTTTGGTTTTTCAGATTCTAAGATTTTGGTTTTATATTTTTTTTTCTGGTTTTGTTTTTTTTTTTGGTTTTGCGAAACTGGTTTTCGTCTCTGGTTTAGCTGCACAAACTTAACCGCTTTTCGAAATTTATTTCGTGCGAACTTCTGGACCAATCCTCTATAGTTAATACTGCGATGACCATCAATTACTACACAGATGTAATGAATACGCCGCAATATAATTTAATTAGTGTTCTCATTTTCATTTCGATTCGGCTCTTCGATGAGTACTGAAGTGTGACTTAAAATAACATACAACATGTGTTTAGTTAATTTTTTAAATTAATTATAGTTAATGTTAATTAATTATTTAAAATTATTGTTTCGTGCGTATCCATTTATAAAGTGATTTCTGTGATAATAACTCGTTTTATATATTGTGACAAAGACTAAATATATGATTAAAAATTAAACAATTATATATTATGTCATCGGTATAACGAATAAACAATATATAACAAAAATTTAAATGAACATATTGTTTATGTGCATTTATAGATCATTTATCGTTATTCGCATGTGTAATTTTCTAAGAATTTATTAAGAAAATAAGAAAATGTTTAAAAAATTGAAGGTAATTTATACGTGATAAGAAAGCGGATTTTTGTATTTTGCTTAAATTAAAATTTATTATTGGGATTGTTTTTGTTTAGACTTATACAATATATTTCCTAATACAGAGGTTGTAGATTCTTTCCCTATAGTTGAAACTAATTAATATTATTTTAAAATTTAAAAGTATGATCCATATTGTTGATCTACTTTTATGTGTATATCTGAAGCGACCTGTCATTATTGCATGATATTATTATTTGATCATATTTTTAAGCGAAAAATTCGATTATTAAGAATATAAATCAATTTATTACTTATAATTTGTCATTGCAAATTTCACGTATTATAGTTAGAATTCAACAAAAATATGTCCTTAACCCTAAACTTTGCATATCGTTATCAATTCAGAATATTTATTTAGTTATTAGTTATATATTTCTTAATTGTAAATTAAATTAATTAATTATTATTTAAATGAAAGTAGAGCCAGATGTTTAAAAAAAAATCACAGTCAGACCGCAGAGGATCGAACTGAAAAAATCTTGAGCACGGAGCATATACTCTATTATACGAAGGATAGGTTTTTTTAAAAATTATTTTTTGATAAATTCATATTTTTAGCTTTTATCGGTATGTAGTAATTAGTAGCAATTTTTTGTAAAACATTGCAAAAACTTTTTTTTATCCATAGCGGAAACATGATCGAACAAATTAATATAAAGTTGGTTTTCCAGCATCAATTAAAAGATATATGTTATGCAAGTTTAATCATCATAAAATTCCATTAAGAATTTTTCAATATTTCATATGTGAAAAATTTTTCATTGAAGATTCTATAAATAGTTTTCCAAGAAGAATTTTTCTCTGAAGATAACTACTATAAATTTTTTTTAACTGCTGACAACTTCAATTTATATCTATAAATATATATATCCAGGAGGTTATATAAGATTTAATCTACGAAGATATAAGAATTATTCATTAAGATTAAATTATCCATTAAGAATTCGTCAAGAATTTCTCAATGAAGATAAATATAATATAAATATAATTGGATTTTTTGTATGTAATTTTAATGTATATTGTATGTTACACATTATAATTCCATATAACTGCAGAATAATATTAAATTATATATTTATGTCATTTTTTTTATAACTTTTATATATTGTGAATCTTATCTCAAAAATATAAATAGTTTTCCAAGAAAAATGTTAAATGATAAAGCTTTGAAGTGTCTTCATATCACATTCAAGTTGAAAAAGTTATCATCCCTTCAATTACATTGGAACACTGTTTTTTGACCGGTTTTTGGACCAAATTTGGTAGTATTTTTGATCTTTTGGTTATAACACAAAAAAAATAACGTTTTTTAATCATTTTAGTATCTTATAAGTTAATAAATTACCTTTCATTTGACATATGACATGACCGGTTTGGACATCAGGGTTGTTTATGTCATAAGTCGAAAAAACATGGAAAATTCGCGATTTTATAATTTTTTCGGATTATTTGAAATAAATTAATAAATTTAATATTATAACAAACTTTAAGTAATCATTAAATACTCTTCGTTTTAGATAAAATAAAATATTTTTGGACATCAGGGTTGCCTAAAAAAATACAGATTTTTTCCAATTTTTTTTTAATTCAATTTAAGTTATTTAAATTATTATTATTTATATAAAGAGTAGGTATTTCTATATATTTTAAATCTTTTATGTTTTTACAATAAAAAAATTATTCGTAAGTATCGTCATATTCTAAATTTCTGCATAATTCCATGCAGTTCGCGCACATTTTAGCTACATTTTAACCCAATTTTTTTGCATGAACAATTTTTGGTACAATTCTTGGTTTTTTATCTCCCAACCCCGATTAACAGGATTTAAATTTTTTCCCAGCCAGACTTGAACTTACTAATAAACTATAAAAATGGTGTGAACTATACTTTCTTGGAGGCAAAACTGCTATAATTTGAATGCCGTATTCTATTTTTTTCTCCATTTATTTGATTTAATAAAGCAAATCTATCATTTAATGTCTGTTGATAGGGGATGGGTTATAAAAAAAACAAGAATTACAACCAGTAGAAAAAAAATGCAGTTGCTCCTGAATGGGTAACAAAAATTGTATTTTGCAATTACAAGCCAAATTGTACCAACAATTGTTCATGCAAAAACATTTGGTTAAACTGCAGCCCAATGTGCACCAACTGCACATGGATTTATGCAGAAATTCAGAATATATAACGATACTCACGAATAATTTGTTTATTGTAAAAACATAATAGCTTTAAAATATATAGAAATATACTGTTTAGATAAAGTTAAATAACTTAAATTGAATTAAACAAAATTTGGAAATATTTATTTTTATTTTTATAGGCAACCCTGATGTCAAAAATAATTTATTTTATCTAAAACTAAGAGTATTTATTGACTTTTTAAAGTTTGTATAATAGAAAAAAGACTAAGTAATAAATTTATTGTTTTTGAAAAAAAAAACGAAAAATGTATAATCGCGAATTTTCGGTGTTTTTTCGACTTACCTATAAAATACTAATATGATTGAAAAGTGTAAATTTGAAAGTTTTTATGTTATAACCAAACGATCAAAAAAACTACCAAATTTGGTCCAAAAACCAGTCAAAAAACAGTGTTCCAAGGGTCTAATTTGTTTTGGGTTTTTTTTATTGGTAGATACTGGGACCAAAACACACCGAAAAAATCAAGACTCGCTTTGTTTGGATTTTTTGCACTGTTCCCATACAAAGAATTGTATCTTTCCTAGGCTATAAGACTGGGGGGTACAGAAGGCAGTTCTTTTTTACACGATTACGTTTATATAATTTTCTATCACACTTTTATACAACAACAACAACAAAAACAAGCATACCATTATACAAATTAAATAATTAATATTTAATATATAAAATTGTACGCGTATGGTGCGTAGTAGGATTTGGCGTTTTGCATTAATTATATTATCTCATTGAAATTTTGTTGAATTTTGTTTGGACTCAGCGGGAGAGAGAGAGCTATAAATAACACGCGGTAAAAGTCAAGATCATGCGATATTTTGCCGCAACGATCTGCGTATTAAAAGGAAAGAATGTGGCGCGCTTTTTTGAAATTTATTTCTTTCAGAATTTATTTTCAGAAGTTTTTAATGAAAACGAAAATTAATGTGGAAGGTCTTTATATGTAAATTAGTTCGGATTATTTTTTCTTCTGAATTTGCGATTTCTATCTAAAATTGGGCAGCGCTGTTTAATATATACTAGCTATAGATATATACAATTATAGCAAACCCTGTATATAATTTCCTTGCCTTAATCCTTCCTTTTCCTTATATGTAAAATGTAAATAACATAAACTGAAAATTTTATAAGAAAATCAAGTTCGTCACTATGTTCAAGTGTCTAGTTAGAATTATATAGTTTTGTACATATTTTATGCGACAACATGGCAACATAATATTATGTACATTGTATACTTGAAATTTTCTGATAAGATTATGCCCGTCCACGCGTTTCTCTGCAAGATTTCTTATACGTATAGGAATTATTTTAGTACCATTAACGAATCTGTGTTTACATCTTCTTGTAAACAGATTTGAAATAATGTTTATTGAAATTTGAATATTTAATGGAATAAAAGACCATAATAAGATCTATGTTGTTTGTAATTACTGCAGGTCCAATATATTATGTTGAATGAATCGGATTAAGTTAGGGCTATCTTTTACCTCGTTTTCAAAACCATTTTCAAACCAATTTTGACTCAGTTCTAATTCGATTTGGTACCAGAAAAAAAAATCGGATTAGAACCGAGTCGAAATTGACTTGAAAATGGTCATGGAATACGAGGTATTGCTGCAAGACTTTTCATGTGAATATAACGAATAACGAGAATTAGAGATTTTTCATTAAAATACAAAAAATATTACAAACAATTTCTAAAGGAAATTTCATCATCATTTACGAGAATCTCATAAAAGCGTAAAATTAAATAAATTTACGACAGTTTGATAAAATATTGAGATTATCAACAAATTTCATACCAATTCATTGAAATTTCATAAAAATTTCATGAAATTATAAAGTTCTTAAAGAGATTTCATGAGATTTTATCAGAATTTACGAGAATTTTATGAAATTATCAAGTTCCCAACCAAATTTCATTAGATTTCAACAGAATTTCTTCAAAATTTCATTACGAGATTTAACAAAATTTACGAAAATATGAGATTAAGTTCTTTACGAAAATTCATAAGAACTAATTAGAATTTCATAAGAACTCGTTAGAATTTCGTAAGAACTGATTAGAATTTCATAAGAACTCATCAGAATTTCATAAGAACTCATCAGAATTTCATAATAAACAATCAACATTTCAAATTACAAAGATTTAAAAAAAAAAGTATGAGATTTCACAATATATCATCAGAATTTCATGAAATCATAAAGTTCTGAACGAAATTTATTTTATGATACCATAAAGTACCCAAAAAAAGATAACAGAATTTGCGAGAATCATAAAATCCTTAAGAAATTACGAGAATTTCATAAAATTATAGGGTTCTTCCAAAAATTTCATGAGATTTCAACAGAATTAACAAGAATTTCATGAAAAGTTTTTTTTTTAATTCATGAGATTTCATCAGAATTGATTAAATTTCTTCTAATTATGAAGTTATCAAAGAAATGTCATTAGAATTATTCAGAATATTTTAAAATCACGAAATTCTTCAAGAATTTCATCAGAATTTACAAGAATTTCATGTAATCACAATGTTCTCAAAGAAATTACATGAGATTTCATCATAATTTTAGGATTTCATAAAAAATATGAAGTTCTCAAAAAAATTCCATGGATTTCATTAAAATTTATGATAATTTTAGGAAATCGTAAAACTATCTAAATAAACTTTGAAATTTTCTAAGAATTTATACATAAAATTCATAAAATCTCAAAGTTCTTAAAGAAACTTTATTAGTTTTCATAAAATTTCATAAGAATTTACGAGAATTTCATGAAATTCACAACCAAATTTCATTAGATTTTAACAGAATTAGAATTTCTTCAAGTTCTCTGCGAAATTTCATTACGAGATATATCATAAGAACATATTAGAATTTCGTAATAATTTATCAGAATTTCATGAAGTCCATAAGTCTCAATGAAATTTCGTGAGATTTTCAAAAAATTTACGATAATTTTAAAATTTCATAAGATTTTCGTAAAATCTTAAAGTTTTCAAAGTAATTTCATAAGAATTTGTAAAAATATGACAAGAATTTCATGGAATTTAAAATACTTACGTAACATTTCACAAATAATTTCATGAGATTTCGTCATTTTAAGAATATCTTGAAATCTTAAAATGCTCAAAGAAATTTCATGGATTTTTCATTAGATTTCATCAGAATTTATAATAATTTAAATCAGGAAGACATGAAGTTCTAAATAAACTTTTTAAATTTATTTTCAGAAGTTTTCAATAAAAACAAAATGTAAATAGGACGGTTGGGTTAACGAGCTTTTAAAAAAAATTGCTTAAAATTTGCGCGGTTTCTTTAAAATTCTATCAACCAATTTTCTCCGGACAGGAACAACCGAAGTAAATTTTTTCAGTCTAAGGAATCCTTAAATTTAATTTACGAAAAAAAAAATCTAAATTTAAATGGAACGGTTGGGTTAACGAGCTTTAAAAAAATTGCTTAAAATTTGCGCGGGTTTCTTCAAAATTCTATCAACAAATTTACTCCGGACAACCGAAGTAAATTTTCCTCAGTCTAACGCATCCTTAAATTTAATTTACGAAACAAAAATCTTTATTCCAAATTAATTTCAATTAAATTGTGGAAAATGTGATTTTGTACATTTTTCTCATTAAATTGACTCAATTAGAACACATCTTTCTGCCCCATAAATTGTGCTTAGGTTAGTCCGTTTATATACGTGTGTCTGTTGAACTTTTAATTGAAACAATTAAATGCTAAAATATATGTACTGTTTTGTGTCAATTTTTTAATGTGTTTTTGTTGTCGTCTTTGCCTATTTTGCGACTAAATAAATGACAAAGTAAAGCACAATATTCTATAGGTACAACAACAACGAGAAACATTTAATTTAATGGACAGACAACTAATTAAGTTGTTTTACATTTGTTAATGTTCTTTGTTGTTGTTGTTGCTGCTTGGTTTCCTCCTTTATTTGGCATTTTACAGTCAAAACATTATGTTCTGTTCATCATTTAACATTTGAAGTCATTATTAGTTTGCCTATTTTATATAATAATGTTCTCCGACTCCACCGTCAACAGAATAATTTATATTATTACGCAGGGAGGCTCCTCTATATTATAGTATAAGAACAAGAAGAATGATGGCAATGCGAAATGAAAGAATGTTTTTTTATTTGAGAATTTAATGAAAATTAAATGTTTTGTTGTGTTTTAATATGTGCGATATGCAAAATTGTACTTAAATAGACAATTTTATTCCTTTTCTATCATATACGTGTAGCTTGTTGTGCAGGGTCGTAGTTCTTAGTCTATAAAACATTGGCGCTCAAAGAAAACTTCAGGTTTTGGGGCCTATAGTTTTCTAAAAAATCTATTTTTTAACAAAATATGCTTGAAACTTTTATTTTTAAACTCAATTTTACTAGAAATTCCGGTCGAAAAAAATAGAAAAACAGAATTCTAAAACATTCAGTTTCATATCAACATTAAAGCAATAACTAAGGTGTGATAATAATTTGATAACATACAAAATAGTATTTTCATCAAATTACGAGTAATTATTAAAAAATATTGCTCTAATATTTTTATGTGGATTGTAGTTAAAATACACAATATAAGATTAAATAAAATTTAAAGCCTATCAGAGTAGAGTTAATAAATCAAGCCTATATTAAACATAAAAGGCCTTTGACAATAAGCCTAGGTTGCTCCGCGTCCTGGATTCGACCCTGAACTTGTGTATTAATTAAATAGCTCTATTCATAGCCTCTATATGCTGGCGTTATATGCCTAAATAGGCTTTTCTTTAAATACAGAACAAGCATTTATAGACTTCGGGTTTGGTGATAAATAATTTACCTTTAATAATTGCATAAAATTAACACATTTAAATGATTAAAGAGAAAGAAGTAGGTTTCCTTCAAAGATTTAATTTATAACAGAAAAATTCAATGTTATTCCTATTCTGATAAAAAAATGCTCTCACACGATTAATAAATTTTGTCAGAACCCTAGAGTACTCAAAATCTGCGTTTAAAAAGGTTTTGCGAACCTTAGGGTGTCTATAGATCAATATGTTTTCCATTGCGTTAAAACCGCTTATGCCGCAGCGCACTTTTGTTTTTTACATACTGAACGCACCCACAAAAAATTTTGTTTGCTTAAAAATGAGCTTGCGCAAGCTCGTTTTAAATACATTAAATATAAATTACGCACTTACCAAAAAAACAATTGAATATATTCAATACATACGCACATTAGTAACAAACTCCAAAAGTCCAAACGTTCTATAAATAAATCGTCGGTCCCAATAACAAGTATGATAACTCGATTTTGTTTACGAGAATGAGCATTCAACACACATGCTGTAAAAATCTTCCTTTGTTCTATAAAAAGTCAAAGTTATTCTTAATTTCTTATTTTTATAATTAAAATATGCAAATTAAAATCTTTAAAAGACAGAAAAACTATAATGGTGGCAGGACATAACACCCAAAGGCATAACGCCCAAACACTGTAACAAGCTTATAAACCGCTAAACAGCGATAAAATTGTTCTAAAAATATTAAAGCTAAAAATTTTATATTTTGGCTGCTGTTGTTTTTAGAAGCTTATTTAAGGTTGGGCATTATGTGTTGTCATGTCACCATTATAATCAACATAACGCCGAGTTATCATACTTAACAATGGGCACGACGATTTATTTATTCAATTTATGTTCATCCAGTTCTCTATAAATAGAATTACACACACACACATTTAACTATAGGTAAAAAAAAACTTCAATTTCAACACACACACACTTATACGAAACAAAGTGCGCAAAACGATATATTTATATTAATAATAATAATTCACGCGTAATTTAAATAATTTAGAATTTAGATTTGATTTATTTTAATTATTTTAATTAAGAGTAAAATTAATTTTAAGAAAAATAAAGAACTCATGCTTATTATATTTTTCTTTACGTTTACACGACATACTAATACTAATACATCATACAATTCTTATTATATTGAACAATATTCAATAAAAATTATACAATAAGAATAAATTAAAATTTATACTAGTTATAGGTTCATTCCAGACGAAGGTCACCTACTAATGACATTAAATGATTTTTACTAAAATTTTTTGCAGTACAATATTTTCGTTCAAAATAATTTTGATCACATTTTTTTTTATTTTCTTTACAATATTTTCGTAATTTTCTTCAAATATTTTAAATTTACACTTTAAATCGACTTATTCGATATGGTGATAAAAAAACAAAATCTTTTTAATTCACAAAAGTTTATTCTCTTAAATATTTAATCTTGTAACAAACTTGGCGAATTTTTTTAAAACCTTGGAATTTTCAGAAATTAAATGATGATTTACTTTTGCAGTCGTTTTTTATGATATTAGTTTTTGATTCAGAAGGCTCTCGACCAATTTGTTATTAAAAGAGCTTGCTGAATCAAAAAATAATTGCAGAAATTAAAGTTAATCGGAAGTACTGATGTAGTCAACTACTTTTTTAGATATTTAGTTTAACTTCAGTTCTACCCAAATCTATTTTTTATATTATACACCAGGGCAGTCTGTGCAAAATATAGCAACAAATCACAAATCGAATCTTGATTTTTTTTTTGGTTAGTTTTGGTATAAGTATCTTCCACAAAAAAGTTCGAAAAAGTTTGACCATGGGAAACCGATTTTTGGACCAGATTCGGAAGTTGGTTTGAACTTTTCGTCATAACATAAAAATTTTAAAATGTATGGTTGGTTAGTGGTTGGTTAAATTGGCCTTTCTCAGAATCCCAATTAGCATGAAAATGCCGTTTTGATACCACGTGTGTCACTTTTATGTTGAATCTGTCGGCCAAATTCAACGTGACACGGGACCTACAGTTTCAAGTGGAATCCGAACCATCCGGCCCGTTCTATCGATCTTAATACGGCCCAAATCAAATTCCAGAAGTAATTTTATCTCCTTGATTCCGAAAAAGTCTTTTTAAAGCTTTAAAAACATTTTGATGCATCAGTGAGAAAGTAAAACAATCACTTAATACCAAATTACGCCTGAACAAATATTTTTAATCTATCTACAACGTGTTTTGAAAATAAATTTACAGAAAAAAATCATTTGAAATGTAACAAGTTGATTCTTTTCGTACATTTTTATACACAATTAAATTGAGTTGCCTTGCACCATCTCTATAATCAAATTATTATTATTATTATTAATTGAAAATATACTTTTTCTTCATTTTATATATATGGCTATAAATTTAAAGTTGAAAAAAATTATTTTAAATAAATATTTTTTACAATTGAAGGTGCTACAAATAAAATAATTATATAAAAGTATGCTTAGTATAGCATGTAGTGTAGTATGTACATTTTTGTGCGTGACGCTGGAATGAACCTTTACAGTATACACTAAGAACATATCGCGTTTTTTGAAAAAGTTTACTGAATCGTAGTTAGATAGAGTAATCAGTAATTAGTGCGCGAAAAATTTGCAGTGATAGACATTTTTAATTAATTAAAATTAAAATGTTAAAAATAAATAATAATAAATCCTAATTTAATTAAATTAAACTAATTAAAATTATATAAAAATTAGGACGAAACACCATAAAAATTGTATCATCATAGAATTTTAGTAACTGCGCAAGATTCCATTTGTATATATAGAAGTATGCGTGCGTTGAAAAAACTTTTTGCATCGTTTATATATTTATTGGTAAATGTGTGCGTGCGCGTGTGTTTTATAAATAGACTTTGCTGAATATAAATATACATATACGTTACAATTTTTGTTTAGATGTGTGTGCATGAAAAAACCTGTTTTAGGCGGTGAGTTTATATAAAATTTATTTTTAAAACAAAAGCTTTTGCGCAACACGGCACACTTTTATGCAAAACAAAATTACTGGCTTGGGCGTTAAATATTACGATAGCCATTTTGATGTGCAAATTATTGCAAAATATTTTTAATTATGCAAAAAAAAATATTTTATGCAAAATTAAATTTGTTAAATGATTTTGATAAATTTTAAATATTTGCCAAGTTTGGACAAATTCGAAAAAAAAATTCACAAAATAAAATCGACGCTCAAGCTGGAGAGCAAACCATTTTAATTTTGCATAAATTATATTTTTTAAATTTTTCCTCATTAAGTTTTATTAAAAGATTTTTTTTAATTATTAAAAAAAAACATAACCTAACAAATTACCAAAGTACAATAAAAGTTAAAAATCTTTTTGACCACATGTATAATAATAGCATCTAATGTTGCTCATATGCTATACGTTTGTGTGTGTGTGCGTAAGAGTTTTTATTTATAGAACAAAATATTTTAGATACAGCGGCAATAAAAATCAAACAAAAACATTCACAATAGCAACTTGGCTATCAGAATAAAAAAAATTAAAAAAATTTCTTGAATTTGTATAAATGAATAATGACATTTATGTCTTGGACAGAACCAAAGTTATTACGTTTGGCGTTATTTTGTAAAACCCTGACCGTACCCAGTACCGTAAAAAAATAATTTCAAATACTGTGTGAATTAAACGCGGTTCCTACGTTCCATAGATTTTTTTTATTCGTGCATTTTTGTAGAAGAGATTTTTGTTTTTTTATTCATTTTTTTTTATAAAAAAACTTCAAAATATTGCCCATCTATAAGTTTTATTTATTTATTTAGTTTATCACTAGAGAAATTCGCTCGGAATTTTGACAAATTGTTAGTAGTTGTAGCTCTTTAACTTTGGTTTAACATTTCAGCTAGATCCACGCTTACTTTTTGTAAAAATTAGATGTTTATATAAAATTTTAAATTTACTCTTTAAAGAACTGATTCCTATTTTGAACAATTTTTGATATTGTCTTATAGATGTGATACTTTGAACCTATAGGCAGGGAAGCTTCCAATTCCCTTACAATTGCTTTATAAAACAATGTGTTTCAAAAAAACTAACAATTTTACCCCTGTAATGCTTTAATAGATTCCGAGTAGATATAATTGGCAGTTTTCGGTCTATTAACCGAAATACAGAAATGGCGCATTTTTTTCAAAAACGTATTTTGCACACATAGATTTTTCTAGACTTTTAGTATGTTAAAAAGATACTTTCAAAGAACCAAAAAAATCAGACTTTGTCTCTGTGGGAAATAGTTCCACCTTTCATAATTGTTTTTCGTAGATCTCCTCTACAGTCTACTATAACAACTGCAGTTGCTATTGCGGATTTTTTTTTGCCGCTGTATCAAAAGTTCCTAGATCAAAATTCCTATAAAGATACACACAAATGTAGACGATGTGTGTTTTTGTTTTACATTAACATTGCCGCTGTATCAAAAATATATTCTATACATAAAAACACCCACACACGTATATAACTAAACTGATCTATATACGTATAGAAGTGTGTTTATTATAAGTAGCTTGTTTCCAAGAGCAGAATTGGATTGAAATATATTTGTACCGTCGCCACTGTAACTCAACTCACAAGATTATTTGAAAAATTTAATTTAATTTCTATATTCGATAACCGCACCTAATAAAACATTATGTTTTCATCAAAATAGAGGATGGGGTTATAGATAAAGCTGCTGCTGATGACTATTACGTCCTGCGCGTCCCTTTTGTATCTTCTTATAATAAATTGGGTCTTGCTTATGGCCATATATGGTTAAATACACGCTGTTGTTGGAATAAGGCGATGATTTTCTTTATACGATTAAGATTAATTGAAATCAGATATGGTCGTCTTATAATGTGTTGTACACACATATTATATAGTGACTAGGCGAAATTATTCTATAAAATGTTTAATATTCGAGCAATTAGTCCATCATTATGTAAATATATTTGAGTCTTGCTTACTATACGTAATATCCTTTATTAGAACATATAAGGTCGGATGTGTAACAATATTTTATTATTATACAGTATACACATAGGCCAAACCTTATATTTGATTGAACCTTAGGGCTTCTTCTTCTTCTTATGCTCTATAAGATATTGTTTTCTTATTATAGATACAGTTTTGTGTGTAATTTTTATCTAGTTATTATATTTAATAATTTTGAAGGTTTTCGATAGCTTATACGTTATCCTTTTCATAAATTAAATTTAAATCTTTACGCATAACAATCAATATTGAATTTATGTTATAGTTGTGCAAAGTCATATATATTTATAGTTTACTTAAAAGGGATTTCAATATTTTATGCTATAAGCCCCGCATAAATCTATACACAAAATTTTGGTTATTAGTTATTATGCGAGGGCATCCGTAAAATATAAAATTTTTTTTGGTAATTAATTTAAATTTGATTAAATTTTATCATGTCATGGAAACTATATTAGCGGTTTGATCAAAATATTTCAAAATATTTAGTGCGGTGCCAGCCGTTATTATATAATTTCAACGAAATTTCAAAAGAATAATAATTCATCAGGATTTCATGAAATAGTAAAGTTTAAAAAAAAAATTCATGACATTTTATCAGAATTTTTTTTTTTTTTAAATTATGATGTTTTCCAAGAATTTTCATGTAAGAATCAATCAGAATATTAAAAAAACAACAAATTCTTAAAGAAATTTCATGAGATTTCGTCAGAATTTGCGAAAACTTCTTGGAATCGACAAGTTTTGAACACAATTTTATAACAGCTCATCAGATTTTCAGGAAATTTTTAAGTTTATAAGACACTTTGAGAATTCACAAAATTTACGAGAATTTTAGAAGCGTGCTCGTTGATAGTTTATAAGTATTCAACGCAACTTCATGAAATAATAAAGTTCTCGAAAAAATTTCATGATATTTCATGAAAATTTACAAACATTTTATGAAATCATAAAGTTATCATTAAATTTCATCAGAATTTCAAAAAAATCGAAGATCTCAAAGAAATTTCTTAAGATTTCAACCGAATTTTCACTAGATTTTAAGAGCATTTACAAGAATTTCATGAAATTATGAAGTTCTCAAAGAAATTCCATAAGAAATCTTTAAAATTTCAAGAAATCGTAAAGTTCTAAAAAAAAATTCATGAGATTACATGAAAGCTTGAAGTTCTCAAAGAAACTTTATGAGATTTAACGAAATTTTCATCAGAATTTACGAGAATTTTAGAAGTTATTATTATTATAGAAGTTACAAGTTATAAGAATTTCATGTAATTATAAGATTCTCCAAGAAATTTTACGAGAATTTACCAAAATAATTCTGAAGTTCTCATTAAAGTTTCAAAAGAATATATCAGAATTTCATAAAATTATAAAGTTCTCGAAAAAATTTCTGGATGATGAAATCATAAAGTTATCATTAAATTTCATCAGAATTTAGAAAAAAATCAAAGATCTTAATGAAATTTCTTAAGATTTCAACAGTATTTTCATGAAATCGTAAAAAGTTTTTCAAAAAAAATGTCTTGAGATTTTTTCAGAATTTAAAAATTTCTTGAAATTATGAAGTTCTCAAAGAAATTTCATATATGAGAAACAATCAGATTATTATAAAATCATCAATCAAGAGATTGCATCAGAATTTTTGAAAACTTTATGAAATCAACAACCGGACATTACATAACAGTTTATCAGAATTTTATGAAATTATAAAGTGCTTCAAGAAATTTTATGAGATTTCTCAAAATTTCATTAGAGTTTACGATTGTACGAGCATTTTAGAAATTCTCAACGAAATTTCATAAGAACTTCAAGAAATCATAAAGTTAAAAAAAATAAAACATATATGAGCATTTACAAAAATTTTATTAAAAAAGTTCTCATAGAAATTTCATCAGAATTTACGAGAATTTTAGAAGTTTTCAACGAAATTGTATAAGAATTTCATCTAATTATAAAATTCACCAAGAAATTGTATACGAGAATTTACAAGAAATAATTCTGAAGTTCTCATTAAAGTTTTATAAGAATAATAAATCAGAATTTCTTCAAATCATCTCAATTTCATGAAATATATAATATAAATCCACGTGAAGCTTCGCTACATCAAGCTTAATTGCTGAACGTATAGCGGACGACTTATATGCTGGAAACATTTTTTTAGTAGAGCTGAGATGGCGAATTTTGGGAAGTAATCTTTAATTCTTTCTTTAGACTATTTTTCGCGAGTGCTTGGAAATGGCCAATTTTTAGTCAAAACATTTTTAAAGCAAAAATAAACTCACTCTTTGTGTTGACTCAAAATTGTCATCCGCTTGTAGTTAGTAGTTCAGCCTTCGCATCATAATATTATGAGATTCGGTTGGGATGATCTCTCTATATAAAAAACATAGTAGTAAACTTTAATTAGAACATGATGTCATTCACAAAATATTTGACGAAACATATTGCAGGCGCTCCTGTAAGATTATATAATTCCAGAACCGGGCAAACAATCAGAAGTGGAATCGAAATCTCCTCGTGGTCAGATCCACTTTAAGCACAATGCAACGACTTTATCCTCATGCTGGCTTTATAGAAGCATATAGTATAGACTATAGATATAGAAGTATGGTGGAGCCATTTAGAGTTTACAATAATAATTTAATTTTAAACACAAACAAATGGCGCAATTAAATTGCTTCATTTGATTTTGCATTAAATTCGCACACACAGTCCATCAACGTCTTAAAATATTTGATTCCTTAATCTCTCATGTTTCCCATTATTTTAATATACTTGAGCTATTGTATTAATGTTATAAAATTAACCAGTGGCGAGCGATCTATAAATGCATAGGAAGTTAAGCACCAAAAAATCTTCTAGAAGTGACGAAAGTCAAGGAACGCTAAGAACTCTTTTGGATATTCTTGCAACTTTAAAAAATTCTTAAAAAGGTCTTTAAAAAAAGTCACAAATGTCATCAAAAATCCCGTAAAAGTCAATCAAAACACAAGGAACTTATTTCGAAAGTCATTCAACTCACAGATAGCCTTGAAAATCGTAGAAAATCTGGTAAAAATCAATGGAAGGTCAATAAAAGTCATCGAAATATTTTTTGTAAAGTCATGCAACTCTTAAAAGTCTTTAAATATCGTCGAAAATTAGTTGAAAATCAAGGAACTCCTAAAATGTCATCGAAAAACTCGTAAAAGTCTAATTCCGATTTGTTTTAAAATTCACGTAACTCTTGGAAATCCTTGGAAATTTTGACGAAATTAGTGGAAAATCAAGAAAATTTTGTGGAATTCTTGAGTCGTCGAAAATCTCGTAAAATGCTGTCCAAAGTGCGGAATTTGACTTGAATTTAATGGAAGTTCTTTGTAAATCGAATATCTATAGTAAAAATCAATGAAAAGTCACTTCTTTTTTGAAGGTCATGGAAGTCCTGAAAATAAATTGAAATCCAAGTCATGTAACTTTTATGGAAATTCTTAAAAATCTCGTAAAAACTAGACAAAGGTAGAGAGACTCTTATAGAAGTTCGAAAGTGTTGGCAACATATTTTGTAAAAAATCAGTCAAAAGTGAAGAAAGTCGCATGAAAATTCTAAAAACTCTCGAAAATAAGTTTGAGTCAAGAGGGAACTCTTTAAAGATGTCACGAATATCGTCAAAAATGTCTTAAAAATAAGTCTTTTGTCAAGGAGTTCATTTCGAAAGTCACACATTTCTGGAAATCCTTAAAAATTCAGTCAAAAGTGAAGGAACTATATGTCTTTCCAAAGTCATGGAAGTTCTAAAAACTCTTGAAAATAAGTTTGATAGAACTCTTGAATGATGTAACGAATATCGTCAAAAATGTCTAAAAAATAACAAGAATGTGTGACTTTCGAAATGAATTCTTTGACAAAAGTCACACATTCTTGGAAATCCATGAAAAACCTTAAAGTAGACAATTAAGGAACTCTTATGTAAGTCACGAAAGTTATCGAAAATCGTTTATTAGCGGAAAGTCTATGGGAACACTTTGAAAGTCTAGGAACACATCCCAAGTCTTGGAAATTCTGAAAAACCATCAAAAAGAAAAAAATCAGTGGAAAGCCATCAAAAAGCTATTGTCCTAAGAAACGCAACTCTTGGAAATCTTTGAAAACAGTAAAAAAAATAGTATAGAACCACATGGAATTCTAATATGTAGGTCATGAAATCGATTTTGCTTAATTAAATTTAGGCGGTCGCGGAAAAACTAAAATGTTTGATACAAAATGCATTTAAATCACAAAAGCATTTTCAGTATTTGGTAGATCCTTGCACTATTCTAGTCACCAAACTAATTTCCAACTCGATTCGTCAAAAATTACTATTTTATTTGGTTTTTTTTAAATCGTGTTATGTAAAAAATAACGGTTTTCTACTTTTTTATACAAATTTTGACTTTGAACTGAAATTTCTAGAGAACGGTTAGCGCTACAGAAATGCGGTAAACGGTAAAATGTAGAGCGGTTCATTGACTATTATCGGAATCACTAAAACGTGTGAAACAAATTCCGCTACACGATTATGCACTAGAGGGTTAAATGCAACAAAATGCAATATTTTGAATTTTGTAACATATCATTGTTTTCTTACAAGCGCTTCATGTATTCGTCCCATTTTATGGCTTGTGTCATCGTTATACTAAATTTTATTTTATTATATTTATTATATTGTATTATTATAGACAAAGCAAAAAACATATAAAGTATAAATCTATTAAATCTATCCCCACAGGACCTCCTTTTTTATTTATATAAATAATATCATTAACATATTTATCGATATATATCATTAAAATATGTTGTTTAAGTGTGACGTATATAAAATAAAGGTTACAGCTGAATGGAATTCAAAAGCGCACAGATGTTTTTATCCTCAAAGGCCATGAAGATAAAAATTTACTTTTAAGTTTGACCTTTAACTGGGTTATAGCATTTTTGCATAACCTTGTACAAGGTTATTCAAAATATATACAAGCAGAGCAAATCCACAGTTTAAGTCAGTTGATCTCAAAGTGTTGATTTGAACGTTACTCTACTAACCGTATTCTCAAAGTGTTGATTTGAGAATTTTAATAAATTCCAAAGTGCTGATTTGATTATTTGCAAGTATTGATTACAAAATCCTTTTATTAACACAATTTACTAATTTACAATCTCCAAAGTGTTGATTTGGCGATTGTTTTCAAATCTATGCAAGTGCTGATTGCACAGATTTTACTAATTTGTTTATACCAAAGTGTTGATTTGGTATCGTTCATTTGTGTTTCCAAGCCTATGCAAGTGCTGATTGCATTGATTTTACTAACTTGTTTATACCAAAGTGTTGATTTGGTATCGTTCATTTGTGTTTTAAAGTCTACGAAAGTGCTGATTGCATAGATTTTACTAAATTGTTTATACCAAATTGTAGTTTGGGTATCGTTCATTTGTGTTTTAAAGTCTATGAAAGTGCTGATTGCATAGATTTTACTAAATTGTATATACCAAAGTGTAGTTTGGGTATCGTTCATTTGTGTTTTCAAGTCTATAAAAGTAGTGATTGCGTAGATTGTACTAACTATAGTTTATTCCAAAGTGTAGATTGGGTATCGTTCATTTGAGTTTTCCAGTCTATGAAAGAGGTGATTGCGTAGATTTTACTAACTATTTTATACCAAAGTATTGATTTGGTATCGTTCATTTTTGTTATGTTATCATGTAGTGATGATTTGGCAGTGTTTGAATTTGTAGTTTCAGCATATTTTTTCTGAATTATTCGAATACTTTTTCAGAATATTGTCGCATTTTTTATTTGATAATTTAATAATATTTAAAAATTTGATTCATTTCAGAATAACACCACGCTGGAGGCTGGCAACATAGAATTCGTCCCCTCTCTCTTCCAAACTCTTCCAAACGTGTAGGATGGTAGGGATACATAATCTAAATTAACACATTTTTTTTTAAATATTGCATTTTAAAACTTGTGCATACAAACCTTAAACCCCTCCCTCTTCTAAAGGGGTCCTATCGCCAAAAACTCCAAGAACAAACGTTGTACAGGATGGCCCCCCTACCTCCCTACAAATTTTGGGGGAATTCTATACTTCAGCCCACAAATATATTACATACCATTAGAGAGCCTGGATTGTGTCCTCTACATACCATTATTATTATCTGATTTGTACTGTATTTTAGAAAATTTACTGGAGCTATGCATCGTACAGATGTCATTCTTGTAATTTCTACATACAAATGGATTTTTGCACCCTACACTCCAGAACAAAAAATATTTGTGGTTTTTAAACTATATAAAAAATTACATATACGAGGTTTTAATAATAGAACTAAAATACCTTTTTTCCTGCTGGGTCTTTTATTACCCCTTTCGCATACATTCAAAATCGCCATTAAAAATGCAAAAACAAATAAAAACTGCTTGCGTGTGTTGGTGTACCGTAACAGCGGGTTTTGTTTTGAATTTATAAATTTATTGTTAGGTCAGCAGTTAACACAAAAAACAAAGGTATTCATCTATTGATAATATTTAATTCTAAATAAATACAAAATATCCATTAATTGCATTTCAGTGTAGACACTCACGTGTGATTGGGTTTTTAGGCGATATAATAATAAATAATCTATCAAAAACCACCATTTTGGGACTTCTTTTTGAAAAATTATCACAAATTCAATAATTATTGTGTAAGTATCTAACTACCTATAACCAAAAATTGTAAGAAATTGTGGCTGAAATAAGTAGAAAATTGTGTATTTCTTTGTCGGATAAGTATACGGATTACGGTTAAGTATATTTATTATTCTATTTTCTGTAGAAACTAAAAGTAACCTCTACTAGACTGTTAGCTAGGTCGGCTAAACTACACTTTACCGCCTATGGCCCCAGGCCATAACCGACCCTCCCCCGGAAGGAGGGGGGCCCTCCCAGACTTGACGCTCTTCCCCCGTTTGGACGGGCGAGGGGGTCAAATTTTGGTCAAAATTTCAGAAAAATTTATATTTTGGTTTGAGGGGGAGGGAGGTAAGGTGTGTATGGTATCATGTATTTTTTTATTTCCATTTTTTTTTAAATGAATAAGGACATTTAACTCCCATGATTTCCAATCGAGTTACCTATAGTGGTTGTAACCTAGGCCTAGCGCATTATTATTTAATTTATCGAAACGAACGATAATGATATTTTGTTTAAAAATTTACTTTTTGCTCCACCCATAGCTGACCCAGCTCAGTCAAATATTTTCCAAATATTGGTTAACTTAGGTATTTCAAGTCCTTTCATGTGATACCAAATACTCACAAAAATAATATTTATTGATTGAAGCTAAACTTTGCCGAAACGATTGTTTTAATTTCCTTTAAAGCAAGGGAAACCACTAGAAACAATCATTGTGTCCCATGATTTCTGATTTGAATTATTATTTGTCCCATGATTTCCATAAGTGAGATCCCTCTCGCTTTAAAGAACCTCTGGAATTTTTCTAAGCACTTCCAAGCTTTCACATCCGACGCCTATTTCTGAACTATAAAATATAAAATTATAAATATATAAGAAAATATGCACTTTTTTAACTTTTGGGTTCGGGCCAGCCGAATTTATATGAAAATAAAAAGCAAAGATTGAAACTATATAAGATTTGTTTTTGATTAAAACGTTGTCCTTACGTTTGTAGAAAACAAAATGCGAACAAAACAAACTGCTCGAAAATCGACGACCAAAATATCGTCAAAAATGCAAGGCAAAGGAAAACGACTTGAAATGATTGCTGAAAATAGCGGGACGCCGCCAAAAGATAAACGCCGCAATATATTAACGATGAAAAAAGAACCTCACAGATATTATCGGCCAGGAGTATTGGCATTGCGGGAAATCCGTCATTATCAGAAATCGACCAATCTATTAATACAAAGATTGCCTTTTCAGCGGCTTATTCGGGAAATAGCTGAAAATTTAAAGAAAAATCTTCGATTTCAAACAGCTGCTTTGTCTGTGCTGCAGGTAAATTCAAATAAATTTAAGATTTTTTTCTCCAAATAATCTGTTGTCTCATTTACATTTTGCAGGAAGCCAGTGAAGCATACTTGATCGGACTGTTTGAGGATACAAATTTGTGTGCAATTCATGCCAAAAGGGTCACAATAATGCCACGAGATATCCAATTGGCAATGAGACTTCGTGGCAATAAATAATGTCGGTTATTTATTGCATCGAAAATCCATCTCATATATTACACAATATTATTGTGTAACAAAAAATTCTTTCCCTTCTTTTTACAAATAAAATTTGTAAATTTCTACCTCTAATACTTATTGAGCTGTTTAATGTTTATTTTGAAAGTGACCATTAAAGAAAATTTAAGTTTTTTTTTAATATTAATTAAAACTTAACGGTTTACAAAAAAATTTAAAAAATGTTAACGCAATATGTTAAGAAATAATTTTTTTAAATGGACACAATTTAGGCACTTTTAAAAATAAACTGATCAACTATTCATTTAATTATTATCATTAAATTGTTGAATTATTTTTAATTTTTATAATAATATAAATATATTTTCTTTAACAATTTAAAATGATTTGCATATTGAAATATTTAATTTAAATTTTTAAAGAAATTTGTTCGACTGGTCTAGCATGACCTGACCAGCTATGTAACTATGTAAAACGTTTTCAAAAGTAGCACAGTGTATAATTAAGTTAAAAATACACTGTGCTAATTTCGGATTCGTTATAATAAACCCCCGAAAGAAATACCGCCCAAATATTTTTTTTAAATTCAAAAACGAAAGGAATTAACGCCCGAACGCAATAAGACCCAACATCTACTTTTATTGTAAAACACTAACATTTTCCGTTTTAAAAAATCATAATTTAACAATTCGGGTGTTGATTCCTTTGAAGGTTATTCTATTTTTGAATATAAAAAAATGTATTTTGTTATTACTTAACTGGGTAAGTTACTAAATTCGTCTGGTGTTATTTCGTTTAGATTTTAAGAGAAAAAAAAAATTGAGCGGTAATTCCAAAAAATTTAGCGTTAATTCCTTTGGGTGTTATTTGAAGCCGTTGGTCCGACTGATAGTAAATATATAATATGAAAATCTGCCCCACTGATCACCAAGAAATATGCCTATTGCGAATTGCTGACAACACTCCACCTTTGATATAGTCAGAGATATAGTCGTCAATGAAAACCATGGTATCACATAGAAAAAGGGTAAAATGGTCCCTATGCTCCCTTGCTTTGGAGTAAAGGACACGATGATGACACGTTGCACGTATTTATATGCTAATATTAGCATGGAACAGTGGTTAGTGTGATGGTTCAGTATTCAAGACCTTGTGAGTTCAAAATCGTCCTAGAAATTTTTCTCACAATTTCCATTTGCAGGTGTTTATTAAAAGACGATCGTATTGGTTCAGAAGTCATTTAAAGCCGTTGTTTCACCTATATGATACCAACAGATGGGGTTCTTCATCCGCCTCACTGATCACCAAAAATCGGATTAAAAATGTTGAGATATGCGGTTTTTTTGTAGTGGACAAATATCGACAATTCCTTGAAACGATTTGGTCCAATTTTAGTGGAGTTGAGTTTTTGATAGTCCCATACTCTGGGATTGCATTAGACGTCTCTAAATAGGAGTCTCCAAGTAAAAGATGGAAGAGGCTTCCATACGATTTTTTTTGTATAAATATTCGAAATATACAGGGTGATTCAGTTAAGTGCGCAAAAATTTTAAGGGGCTATAGGGGCCGCGACCGCTGGATGAACAAAAAATCGTTCTATGAATACCCTCGAACCCCTACCGACTTTTGCTGATATTGCTGTACTTAATCAATCATATCATCAAAGATACGCAAAAATGCCAAGTTATGACTTTTTGGAAAGGTGATACTCATGATATTGCCAAAAACATAAAACAAAAATTTAAAAACATAGTCGCTGCAGTGATTTAAATTTCAGAAACGGTAACTTTTTAAAATCGGACTTAACTGTTATTTTCATAGATTTAATATTTATAGATGGGATTTTAGGTTATGTATGCACGCCAACATCTTTTTTTTTTGCTGGGATTTGAGGTACGTTTTGATCGATTTGAGGTATAAACAAATCTGACAAAACGATAAGTTAGTATTCCATAATA
>JANSTW010049347.1:0-12867 GCA_027564275.1 Diadocidia ferruginosa
TCATTAAAAAGCGATCGCAGTGGTTTGTAACTCACCCCATTCATTACCAAAAAATATGGCTAGTGTGAGTTGCTGACAACACTCCACCTTTGAAATGGCCGTCAATTAAAACCATGATATAAGATAGAAAAAGGACTATATTTTGTAATTAATTTACTTAATTTTAAAATATATAAAAACAAAACAAATTTAATTTTCATTCTATGATTAAAATCTTCAATTTCCTACAGTGTAACGTTAATTTAATGCCATTTTAATTTTATGATCTGTGTAGACAATTTTCTCTTGTGCTGTCAATTTCGACCATTCGAACCAGGGAAACTACAAAAGATTGAAATTAAAATTATTTCAAAAGAAAATAATGCAAAACTTACCACCAACGGCGTAAAACCAATTAACTTTGACTGTTCCACTTTCATATTCAACATGCCCATAAGTTTGTCTTCGTTGCGAATAAAATTATTCCAACCGCCAATTATTATGTTAATCAATTCAATGTCGTCTTTATTTTGTTCGTTTTGTAATAGAACATCTTTGGTTAGAATTTCGCCAGAATAGTATTCGGGGAAGTGACCGCTAATGTCGATGGAAGTTTTCGTAATTTTATTCATTGCAACAATGATATCTATAAGAAAAGCAGGATTTTTATCAGAATATTTTATCGAGTGTTCTAAAACTTACCTGGCCTATCATAATGGGGCAAAACGTGAGCAAATTTTGGATTACATTTTAAACTTTCACAACTTTCGAACATTTCCAGCAGAAAGATTTCCGTGACATTATTTTTAAATTTTCCATCTCTGGACGGAATAAAATGACTTAAAAGTTTGCCCATCGTTTGGCGATATTTTTCCGATATTCTAATCCCGTCGTACGTGTCTTTAATGTTAATGCGGGTGTACGAATCAAGGCAGAATATTTCCCGTTTCAATTCCAGATGTTGGCCATAGGCTAACTTTAGAAATTCCAAGTCAAGAGCATTGCTTATTAATTCGTCATCATGGAATCCTTTCTGTGTGATGTAATAAAGACATGACGAATAGCACTTGGGATATTTGACGATTTCCGGTATCCGATTTTTCAACTCTTTCAAAATATTTACACATAATTTATCTTCAATAGCCGTTTCCGTCTTAATGTTATACAATCCTATGACGAAGGAAACACGTTCCAAGTCTTTTAGTCGACATTCGGCCAACTCATTGTAGAAACGGTTTAAAATAATTTCTATGCTTTTCAGGTGACACACTTGAATGTCGGAGCCAAGTAACAAAATGTGCAAACAACTTAATAAATTAAAACGTGATATTTCCGGTGAAATCTTGTCCAACACTTTGTACATATCTTCAGCATGAGCTATCCTTGACGAATATCGGAGAGTCTAGAATTGAGATAACATTTATTGGAAGTAAGTGATATAAAAACAAGTTACCTTCAGAATGTTCACCATCGTTATGTCTTCAACTGTATCCAACTCAGCCATCAATCTTCTGTACAGGATACTTATAAGTTCGTTACTTCTAATTGTAGTTTGAGTTTTGAAAAATCCCATACACATTAGACCGATTTCATCCAATGTCAACTGGCTGATGCAATTAATTAAATTCAATTCGAAGTCAATCATATCGATAACCGGTTTCCTAATTAAATTGCAATAGAACATTGTGTGCAATAAATGATTTGGCGCTAATTTTCGAACTTTTCGTCCCAACTTCTTGTGTGCATTCCATGTAAACTTCGAAATCCGTCCCAAATTCAAATGATACCAATGATCACAAACGTACAGTATTTTATCAATATCCCACGACGGAATCCTTTCGGTGCTTGCATTGTCCAGAGCATTCCATAGCTCTGCGTAATTCTTAGTATTCACATTCGATGTTTGTGGAATGTGTTTCAATAATTTTATAGATTCTAGCAACTGATCATCGGTAAACTCAAAACAGAAATTCGTAAAATAATCAACAAAACGGTCAAAACGATCATCCGAAATGCACAACTTATTCGTTTTACAATAATCAACAATGTGCCGGAAATAGTCCAGCAATTCAGCCCCACTGTCCAGCTGTTGCCAGCCATCAGAGTATACATCAAACTTGGGATTTATTTCGGGAACACTGTATTCCAATTGCCGTAACAAATTATTCAGTCGGTTTCGCTTCAGAACATTGTGGGCAAAATTATTCTCATGATCAACGAATACTTTGGCAGTCAGCAATTTTGCTGTATGAAGTGGGCGACCGGGTTTGATTAAATTGAAACAGGCACCCAATCTTAATCGTAACGAATTCATAATTTATTTTTCTCAATTTAAAAAGCCATTGGAAAATCCAAAATAACCAGAAGAACGTGAAAAACTGCGAAAAGTTTGTTTTGGTTTTCCTAACCTAAAAAAAATTGCTTAAAAAACAATAACAGTTTGAAAAACCCTGATGGAAAAAACTACTTCCGGCGTGTAGTCTATATAAATGTAATAAATAAATAATAAATGTAACTATGACACTTTGCTTTTTATTTTGTCGCCCGCCGAAAAAAATAATAAAAACTGGCTTCGTCGGCAAATTCTTTGCTTTGATCAATAGAGGGGAAAAAATTGGCTGATTTTTAGGCAAAACTTTTTTTTATTATTTATTTATACAGTTAGCTAAAAAACTCACATAAAAATATAATAAATAAATAATTATACTGTAGGATTACAATAGATAATTCAGAGTGTAAGTAAAATCACCGTACCTTGATAAAAATTTAAATTATCGTTCTTTACACCACTTGAGTTAATTGAACGAACTATTCACATGTAGTGCCGGTTTAAAATTAATAGAGCCATAATGCCACACCTATAACAATAGGCCGCTGTTCGATTTTTCTCTATTCCAGCTTTAAAAAATAATGAGCAACATGGCGAGACTTTATTTTGTTTTTGATATAGTACAATTTTCGCGCTTATTTATGTTTGATTTTATTTTGCCAATTTTCGCTTAAACCGGCAGTCGGCTCGGCACAATATGTGCATAGTTTGTTCTATATAACAAAATTTGAATTTTTTTCTAGCTACCGTTTTTAAGGGTCCATTCTGAGTTTTCTGTTTTTATTCTGCGTGATATTGATAATACACTCGATTTTAAAATTATTACTAAACGTCTACAGTATCGATGCATTACAGTGAAAGGATAAATAAAAAATCATAAAATTTAATGGATTTCCTGTTGTGAAGGCACTTTTTTTTTTTATTGTCATACAGATTTTAAACCACTTATACTAGATGAATTAAAATGATTTTAAAAATTCTACTAACATTCAATCAAAATTGATCGTAAATAGTCTTAAATAGCAAATTATTATTATTATTATTATTATAAAGACCGCATACTATACCCTTAAGTTCTTTTATGAAATTAACCATGTGGCAAACATTATGTTCTATTGTCATAATCATTTTTATTTATGAATTTAAATAATTTTTATTAATTATTTTTCCAGTCCGTCTGCGGTTGGTGTGCGCATACATGTACATTGGTATTGTATTTTGAACAACAAATCTTTATTATGATTCAATATAATCTTATTTTCATGTAGTTGGGTGGAACTTTGGTCGTGTTTGTCTGAATTTAGTAAATAGGATTGTAAACCCATATTTGTCTGATGATTCCATATTGTTGCACATCGCTTACACACAAAGAATATATATTTTTAAAAAATTTTAAATAATTAAATAATACCCCAAAATCATTAAATAAACAACATGCCTGATTCGGGGACAGTGTGGATTTTTTTACTTAGAGGGATTTATAGTATATTATATACATTCTAGTACCTTTAAAAAAAATAACTCATTTCAGTATGGTTTATATTTTACTATAGTTTTTATCCGAGTTTTAACTAATTAATTAATTAATTATAAACCAACCCATTTTTTACCGAATTTGTTTCTTGAGTCAGCTATAAAAATATTATATATATATGTTATGAACACACCCATTAGATTTAAATTTATTACCGAAATCGCATCACACTTCATGAAAGTAATATTATTTTGCTGGGAAGGAGTTCGTACATTTTCAATTTTGTTATTTTTTATTTGCCGTAAGGACGCAAGAATTTTATTAATAATTTAGTCGGAATAATAATTATAAAAAGATGGAAAACCCCTTCAAAATCGCTGATAAAAACAGCGATCAAAGTATTATGGATAAATCCATGAGATCGGTGTTCGGTAAATAGGATTTCTTAGGTGTACTTTGTTTAGAACTTAACCTAACTTTTTCCCCTTTCTAGTTGGCAACATTCCGTACGAAGCTACCGAAGAGAAACTGAAGGAGATTTTCAGTGAAGTTGGACCGGTCCTATCGTTAAAGTAATTGAAAGTCTGGTTTTCTGTATAAATATTTGCTAACACTTTAAATTTCAGATTAGTTTTCGATCGAGAAAGTGGCAAACCCAAGGGGTATGGCTTCTGTGAGTATAAAGATCAGGAAACGGCACTCAGTGCTATGCGGAATTTGAATGGATATGAAATTGGTGGTCGTACGTTGCGTGTGGACAATGCTTGTACGGAAAAGTCTCGTATGGAAATGCAACAGCTGTTGCAAGGACCTCAAGTAGAGAATCCGTACGGCGAGCATTGTGAGCCGGAAAATGCGCCTGAAGCAATAACAAAAACTGTTGCCTCACTACCGCCAGAGCAAATGTACGAATTGATGAAACAAATGAAAGCTTGCATTCAGAACAATCCATCAGAAGCGAGGCAAATGTTGCTACTAAATCCACAACTTGCCTATGCTTTGTTGCAGGCACAAGTTGTGATGCGAATTATTGATCCGCAGACAGCTGTTACAATGTTGCACAAAGCCAACCAAATGCCAACAGTTTTGACATCAAGTACAATGCAACTGCCTGCTCCAATCGATCCGATATCGATAAATATGTTGGGCAATGCTAATGTTCCGTTGCCCGTACCAGCACCGCAAATCGTTCCGCCAGTTATGGCCGGTAATTTTGCATCGGCCAATCAAGATGTTGATTTGCGTAGTGTTATCGATCCACGACTTAATCGTAACCTTAATTTGGATCAAGATATGCGATCCATTGTACAACCAGTGCCGGTACCAAATGCAGGAATGGATCAACCATTTCAACGTAATCAACAACAACATCTACCACCACGTCCTGTTCCAGCTCCTGCACCATTTCCAACTGATCCTCGTCAAAGGCCCGTTGATCCACGAGTTAAGCCACAGCAATTACAGCAGCAACATCCAAATCAACCACCCGTTCAAGCTGTCATGCCAACTCAGATGATTCCACTGCCACTACAACAACAACAACAAAACCTACCACCACCACCGGTGGCACCGGTTCAACCCCAACAAAGCAACCGTATTCCGGTCGGAATACCAAACAATGCATCGGATCAGGAAAAAGCGGCTTTGATTATGCAAGTGCTACAATTGTCGGATGAACAAATTTCCATGCTACCGCCAGAACAGCGAGCCAGCATTCTGGTACTTAAGGAACAAATAGCCAAAAGTACACAGCGTTAAAAGTTGCTCGATTTTTCAATGAAAAATAATTAAAAACAAAATTATATTGATAAATCAAAGCAAACCTTAATCTAATTTACTTTTATCGACTATTTAGTTTCGAGAATTTTAAATAACATTTGAATGGTTTACATTTCAATATTTTTTTAAACAAAATTAACAATGGTTTTTTTTAAATTAAATATTTTTAAACAAAACAAATTTATAGTACATTTGTATGGTTTCTAGAGAATAATCGTGACCTTGAAAACAACGGGCCATTGTGTTACGTAGAATTGAACAAGAAACACGATGCCGTAATGACATTTGTAAGTCTTCTTAAATAAAGAGGGATGTTAAAACTACATGAGCTTGTTTTACGTAGAATTAAGCAA
The DNA here is from genome assembly GCA_027564275.1 of Diadocidia ferruginosa. Lineage (NCBI taxonomy): Eukaryota > Metazoa > Arthropoda > Insecta > Diptera > Diadocidiidae > Diadocidia > Diadocidia ferruginosa. The sequence continues at coordinate 5,915 of JANSTW010049347.1, forward strand.
GGAACACAATACCGCTATTCGCTTTCTTCTACCTATCCTAAGTACGTCTAAAAATTGATATGCAAGATCAAAGAAAAAACATTTGTAGGGTTTCCCAATGCATATTCGATGTTTCATTTTGTGCAGATTGTGACAACGATCACAATTCCATTATCCGTTCGTCGATATCCTGCACCGTGTTGCGGCAAATTTGATCTAAAGATCACAGAAAAAAATAACATTTGTATGGTTTCTCAAGAAAAATATTTGTAGAATTTTTCTAGGCCGCAAAAGTAACAGGCGAGCAGAATTCAATAGGAAGTATAACCGAAAATGTTTTTTTGAAATTTAAAAATGTTCCGACTGTCGCAGCACCGTGCGGATAGGCTCATTTTAAAGGGGGAAATGACGCGCATCTTTTAAAAATACTTTCGCAAGATCTAAAGATCCCCAAAGTATTTTTTGAGAAGTTTTGCAAAAAAATTAATAGTAGTTGGTACAAAAATTGTTTTTTTTTCTATAGAATTTATTGTTTAAGACAATGAATTCCGTTTTTCAACTAAATTAGTCGCGTTTCAGAAGAAATTTTCGATTAAGTGCTAAATTTTCTATAGAATTTTCCACCTGTGACCAGAATTCGCTGCAGGAAATTCAATAATTCGAAACCATAGAATATAATTACGATTTCATACTTCTGGAGACAACAACTGTAATAATAAATTCCCTAGTTTATTTGAAGTTTTTGTAAAATAAATTAGTTATTTTTCTTTAGAATGTTTGGAGTTGTCCTTCAGCCTCTTATGCTTAAATCTAAATAAAATCGCCAATTTGTTCATAATATAAAACATATATATTTATTTAATCATAAAAATAGTAAAATTTGTGTAAGGTTAGTTAAAAAATTCAAACATTTTTCAACTTAAAAAAAAACATAAAATGTGAATTCAATTTTCTCAAATTGTAATAATACAAAAAATGAAATTCATTTTCTCGGGAACATATTATTACTTAAAATCTTGGATTAATAAATGAGACCAAAAAGTATTAAGAATATAATAATTATACTGATTCATGTGAAGATGCTAAAGATTCTTTTTGTTTAAACATCTTCCGTTTTATTTTTACGATAAAAACCTTCGTTTATCATTTCCTGATACACCACTTCATCGGTATCGACGGCCGAAAACAATTGAACCTCCAGAACTTCGGCATATTTTACAACTTTTATGTAAATTACACGATCCTCTAAGAGTTCACCCAATTTCCGAATAATATCAATTTCACGTAAACGTGGATTCTCCCGTACCCCCGACAATTTAACCAAAACATTTCGTATCGGCTGCTTGCGAATGCTATTCGGACATCGCCGAATGAATTTGGCTGGAATGACTTCGGAGTTCATGTAGTCGACATAGATGACGGTGGCCTGGTCGGTTACAACGTCATATTTGTGAACAGTTGCCCGATAGTATAGTTTGTCTTCTTTGTACAGTGCCAAACATGGCATGCCAATGGTAATGCCATTCGGTTGCAGTTTATGTTGTTTCACCAACACCTGAATGTCCATCATCATCTTTTGAAAGGCGGCCTCGTAAATGCCAATGCTTGGCACAATCCAGACGCAAACTGCGTTAGCTATATGCAGGGCTTTGCCCCGAAATGTTGTGTACATTTTGTCCAATTTAATATTTGTGAAATAATCAGAAATTTCATTCGTAACCACCGAAGACGTATCCAACGGTTCAAATATTTGCGTTTCTTTGACAATTTCAACTTTCTCAAGATCTGCTTCCATAGACTTTTTATTTTCATCCTGAATGAATTTTGTCTCCAAATCCACCTCCACACTAGAACTGTCGAAAACCACATCTTCTTCATCTTCAAACAATGTTTCGTCATTTCGCTCATTAAAACTAACTTTATATTGAAACTCGTCCTCCTCATCTGTAAATCCATCGCCACGTTTTAAATTTCGCTGTTCCTCAACATCGTTTAGAAAGTCGGCTATCGCTTCCTGTTTAAACAGATGTCTATAATCGTCCAAGTCTAGTTTTGGTTTTCGTAGACTCTGGTAAAGTTCATGAGCCACATGCTTTTTTGGCGTTGTTGGCCGTCGCGATGATCCACATTCAGCAATTTTCACATCGTCAACAATGGAATCACTTATCGTTATGTCGGCAATTTGCTGTTCAATGCCCGACACAATACTCATTGCGTCCGTTTGCTTGAATCTTTCGATGCAAATCTTTTCGTTGATCAATAATTGGCCAATGTCAATGGCGCCAACTTTCACGTGACAGGACACAATTGACTTGTCCTCCAAGTTGGAGAATTCATTTTGTACAACACGAATCGAGCACAATTTATCAACAACACTGGCATGAACGAAATCCAGTTTGTCTCGGTGCCACAGTCCACTGACCGGAGCTACATTGGACAAAGCATATTTCGAGGCTTGTATTGGAATGTCGCCCATTATAACGTCCTTTTTCAATTCGTCAGCAGTGCAATCCTCTACGTTACCATAGTCAATAAATTGGACCTGCAAATTTTAAAGAACAATTGATTTTTTTTTCAGAATTTTGAACATTTTTATTACTACAAATTACTCGCCAAGGTTTTAAGATACAATTGTCTTAACTAAAATTGAGATGTAAGGGTTAAGTCAATCGATAATTTAAAAATTTACTAATAAAATTCGTATTATCAGTGTAATTAGTAAATTAGTAATATTTTGTAATTATTCGTAGTACTAATTTAATTAGTAATATTGGGTAATATTTACTAATTATTCGAATAATTAATTTATTTTTAGTAAAATTTACTAATTTACTAATTTTTTTTGAATTACTAACTTAATTTAATTGAAAAATTAGTAGTATTTACTAATTATTCGAATAATTAATTTAATTTGAGTAAAATAGTAATATTTACTAATTTACTAATTATTCAAATTAGCACCTTAATTTAAAGTAATTTAATTGGTAATATTTACTAATATAATTCGTAAATTAGCAATGTTTACTTATCTACTAATTATTCGTTTAATTATTAAATTATGTTAGTTTTATTTAAAAATGTTTTGGTTTTACCAATTTAGTTAATTAGTAAATATTTTCTGACCCTCACGTTTTTCGAAGTTCGAAGAGTAAGTATAAGAATTTTAGACCTTATTTTATATTAAAATAATTTCTCACCTGAATAACTTTCTTTTTCGTACTTAAAACCAGTCCTCGATACCATTTATTGTCCAAATGGTATTTGACCAGGCATGGCATATTTTTCTTCCACACCACCGTCGTCGTTGATGATTCTTCTTTATTGTCAGCATCAGCAACAGCCTTTTTGTCACCGTCCTCGGTTGAGGCAAATTTTTTATTTATCACAAATCTAATTTGTTCCAAATAATTATTCTGTTCGACATCATGTAAATAGATGATGCAATTATTATCGACATACGTGGCAATGGCCAAGAATAAGGACTTTTCAATTGGTTTGGGCGGTAACCAGCTTTTGATTTCTGTTATTTCATCGTTGAGATCAAGTTCGCCGAAATACTCTTCAGAAATGGAGTTGTTCAGCAGAGTGTTGTCATTTTTTACTGAATTGGCTACATTCGTCAAGAGAGTGTCCATATTTTCTAACCATAACTCTAGCGAATAGCCTCCGGTAAATTCTTCTTCCAATAAATTCGATTGTAAAATGGGTAAAAATTTGTCCGTCAAATGAACTAAACCTAGATTTACTAAAATTTTATTAATATTAAGCCATTCCTGGATGCTTGGCGCCAACGGATCACTTCGACCAATTGTCAATCCCCATAAAATACAGGAAATTGAATCATCTTTACGGTCACCCTGTATTGAAACACCGACTTGTTCGAACTTCTTAATTAGCATATTGAATTCATCTTTGGCAGTTGATGTCCAGGCGGTTAAACCGCCCGTTGGCTGAACACAGGCCAGGTGACAACGTATAACACCATTATTTATACAATCGAAAATCGGCTCAATTTTGGCAAGATCGCCGGCAGCAACATCGACCACATCACCAAAGTCTCTTAGAAAAACCAAAAATCTATCGTTAATAATCATGGTGATGGTACCGCGGAACCATTCCTTATGACTTGTTTTCGATTTGTTGGCGTTTACAAAACAATTATCCTGTAGTGTCCATGTGTTCGGCTCGAACATGTATTCGGACATTTTATCTTGAATGGCGTTTTGCATCTTGGAGATTGGAGATACGTGCTTCTGCAATGAAACGTAAAATTCCCCAGGCGACACAACTCTTGTGACAATAACTTTTGTCCGCAAGGATATTTTTGTTTTTCGTTCAGAGTTTGCGATGGGCGTATCTGCTATTGGATTGTTCCTCTTCTTTGATGTGATGCTAAAACATTCGTCCTCATAACTACTGTTCTCTTCCTCTTCTACATCACTTACATCCACTATTTTCATCTGTATTGCCGGCCTTGACATAAATCCACCGATTCCATTTGCGTGATTGTGCTTAATCATTATTTCATTTAAACAAACATTTGTCTTTAGTGGATTAACGTACAACATAACATCGTAACATCGGTTCTCTATCATATCAACAATAGAAATCTTAATATCTGCTATTTGTGCATAACGTTTAAATTCCATAATGGCTTCTTCGGTCCACTTGAAGTTATTCTCTTTTAACGGTTCAATTTGGGCCAACGAACACATAGTCACACCTTCGTTAAGCGTTACAAATTCATCTTCGATCATTCGCAAATATGTCCAACTCGTCTGTAACATTGTACCTACATCGACCAACCAAACATCACAGAATCCCTTGGCCAAAACGTTGACAATACGACCACGAAACCACGATCCTTCCGAATACACACAACAAATCATCTTTGAACGTGGTGCATAGATTTTTCGACTATTCTTGTGACAAGCTTCATTCAGTTTTTTATTTAGCTCCTTATTCAATTGAATGTGATCGTACTGTTAAGAAATTTTATTTAATTAGTTAGTTGCATAGTCTCACTTTAAAATTAATTCAAGGAGCTTTTATAATTTTATACTTCTATATCCATGATACAAGCCCTGAAAGCCAAGGTGGTAACCAGTATCCTTAGAATTCTTTAGACACTCATTGGTTATATAGAAGTTTTCTAAATGTCTGGGTAGATTCATGGAAGTCTTGAAAGTCCATTTAGAAGTTTTTGAAGACTTTTGTAAGTGTTGGAAGTGTTGAAAGTTTTTCTTAATTCTTGTAAATCTGACTTTGAAGTCTTTTGGAAGTCTTTTATAAACTTTTCGAAAGTTTTTGGAAGTATTATAGAAGCCTTTGAAAATAGTCTTGGAAGTCTTTGAGAAGCCTATTGAAAACCATCGAAGTCTTTTAAAAGCCTTTTGAAAGTCTTTTGGAAGTCTACGAAGTCTTCTGGAAATCTTGGAAGTTTTTTTTACGCCTTTTGGAAGTCTTTCGAAAGTTATTTGGAAGAATTTTAGAATTTATTTTAGAATCTATTGGAATCTTTTGGAAACTTTTTGAAGTTTTTTAAATTTTTTTAGGAGTCTTGGAAGTCGTATGCAAGTCTTACAAATCTTTTACGACCCTAATGAAAGACAGCGAAGTCTTTAGCAAGCTTTTGAAAGTCTTTGGAAGTCTTAAAATTCTTGGCAGCCTTGGAAATCTTTTAGAAGCCTTTTGGAAGTTTTTGAAGTTTTAAAAGGCTTGGAAGAAGAAGAAATCTTGGAAGTCTTTGGGAAGAATATTGAAAAACATCAAAGTCTTTTAGAAGCCTTTTGGAAGTCTTTTGTAAGTCTTTTGGAAGTCTTCGGAATCTTGGAAGTTTTGTGTAAGCCTTTAAGAAGCTATTTGGAAGTTATTTGGAAGCATTTTAGATTTTTTTGGAAACCTAAGCATTTCAGAAGCCATTTAGAATGCTTTTGGAAACCTGGAAGTATTTTGAAATTCTTTTGGAAGTATTTTTGCTAGGCTAGATATTGGTCATTTTCTGGACTAGTATGGATTTACTGGATTACTTATGTGGTTAAATACATTTAAAGATAATTTACGCTTGTAAAATCACCAACTCACCTTTATTATGTAAAATTCGCTCAACGACACAATGTTGACCACCTTAATTTTGAACGACTCTTCGCGGCCAAACGTGTTCTTAAAGAAATTTTTCTTTTTATTTTGATAAAGTTTTTCCTGAAAATGCCAATTAACAGAGTCAGAAAAAATTTATTGTAATTTTATTCTCTATCTATACCTTTATGTCAGAGATTTGCTTATTTTTCTTCGACATTTGGGAGCTTGATGCTAAAATCGGGGTGGCAAAATTCAGAAAGAGCAATGCATCACGAACGGATGTCGGATACGGGGCACTTGTCGACACCAAATCCACTAGTGTTTGTTCACAATCATTGTACACAATCATTGTGACGGGTTGTCTGCAAAATTGGACATAAAGTAAAATATGACTTATCATTTAATTATTTTTAGTTACTCTGCAATTATCTCGGCCATTAATTGTGATGCATCGTCCGACCATTTGTGATCCTTTGGTTCGACATTGTAAATGCTGCACAGTGTGGCACCAGCTTTTCTCGAACCCAAATCTTCGGATATTTCACGAAGTCTTGAAATGAAAACATAAGATTTAAAAAAAAAATTAATTTACATAATTATTTTCCAAAAAATGTTTTTTCCATAGTTTTAAAAAATTTTGTTTACGCTTCCTAAAACCAATTTACACTACAAGTTTTTACAAAAACGTTTCTAAAAAACAGACTTGTATCAGAAAATTAATTTAAAAATTTATTTTAACGTGATAAAATAAATTGAACCGCATAAAAAAATCTACTGTCAAATATCAACATATTATGCACTTTCTCGTGCAACACATAGGAACGGCTGGAATTGAGACTGTTTCGCACACATGAGTAAAGCTAAAGTTTGTTTAACTCAATGAAGCAGAACAG
>JANSTW010049358.1:0-12867 GCA_027564275.1 Diadocidia ferruginosa
TCGTGTCCTTTACTCCAAAGCGAGGGAGCATAGGGACCATTTTTACCCTTTATTCTATCTGATACCATGGTTTTCATACATACAAACATTCATTTTTATATATATAGATATAAATATTTTTGTGATGTACATTATAATGTGCGCCACGTGCAAAAGGGTGAAATAATTTATTGACGATTGTTTAAACTATTTATTTGTTAAAAATCCGTTAAAGCTAAATCACTTTCGGTCGAAAAAAAAAATTACTATTGTTGATAATGAGATCCAAAACTTAAATTAAAATAATTGATTTAAATTAAATACAACTATATATTAAGGGTCTTTATGTGTAATAAGGGAGGAAAATTCATTAAGAAACTCTCTGATTTGATGGCACCTATATTTATTATAGGTAACTTTATCTAATTGTACGTTATGAAATATTACTTTATCAAAATTATTAAATAATTATAGAATTACTATGTAATACGACTATTTAATTACGTGTATACTTTGTGTGTTTGTTAAAGGACTAAGCCATACTTTGATTTTATATAAAGCGGTACACACACCATCATCATCGCACAAAATGTATACACTATTAAAATTTTAGTCAATTATAGTTTTCATTTTCAACAAGCCATATATATAACCATATATATATAGATAACGTTGCATGTTAAATTAAATTATTTAATACGATTATGTGATGATGACGTAGTAAATCATATCTAGTTCCTATATATATAAAATAATATTGTTGCTCTATATGAGGCATTTATGATATAACATATAGTGTCATAACGACCGACAGGATTTTATCATATGTGAAATATAATATTTCATACATAAGCGGATTTTAAGTCCTCTTATAATTTAGTGTTTTAGATTTGAGAAGAAATCCATGTATAAATTTTATAGAAATATATATTGTTATATAGTGGCGTATAAAAACTTTTTAAAGCCTTTGGGCGTTATGTCTTTGGGTCTTAAGTCCCGTCACCGAAAAATATAAATTTACAAATTTTCCACTAAATCTCTAAATTTAAGCAAAATTGTTTCTCCAATATTTTTTTTTTTTTTAATTTCATAGAAACAAAAATAAAAGATATTTTTTTATAGAATTTAAAATAATATAGAGAATGGTCTAAAATATACAATTTACTTTGATAATTTTTTCATTATTGTCTGTATTATTTAATGTTTTGAAAGAAAACTCTTTATTTTAAATTCGATCAAGTTTAAAAGTTAAGTTAAAATTTAGATAGCAGCAAAAAAATAAACAAAATGCTTTGTTTATAATGTTTATAAGAGAAATTTTATCGATTTTTAGCGGTTTTTAGCAAAGACACAAACCAAAAAATATTGTTCGTGTGATTATAGCGATTTTAAGCTTATTAAAGCTTTGGGCGTGATGTCACCATTTTTTTAATTGCTGCAATTTTTTTTTTTTTTAATAATTGCCGAATTAAAAAAAATATCGTCTTCAAAATTTATAGAAATCAAAGATCAACATATAATATCGTGATAGAAAGGTATATGTATATATATATATACCTATTACCTATATACCTGTATAATATATTAAATCAAATTTAGCGTATATAATATATAATATACATACATAACTTTAAGTAAATAATAAATTTGTGTGAAAGGATGATGCTTTTAAGGTATATTATTTTATAATTACCGAAAATATTGCGATAACATCGTCCTATATACACAAACAATCGCATATTTATACCCTTTTCATAATAATTATTAATTATTATTATTTGTTATATCAAAGGCTTATACGTTTATGAATGATATGAAACTTCAATTATAAATTTATCATCATAAGTTTATTTGTAAATTATATTTTGAAGTCGGTTAGATAATATCCTTGCGAAATAGAATATTGTCTTTTCTAATTATTATTTTCACGTATATAAAGGTGTAAATAAATTTTATTGTAGATAACTATATAAAATGTAAACTTTTAAATCATTTAAAATCCGGCTCGAAGGACCACAGAAAAGTTGACTTTTCTCATCTTTGATAATAATTTTTTTTTTTTTTGTAATTATTAAAATTTCGTTCAAACGCATCTTTTTAAGATTGCATATTAGGACACCAAACAAAATTTACTTTTCTCATCTTTGATAATAAGTATATTTTTTTTATTGTAAAAATGTCGTTTTTATAAGATAACTTTGAACGACATTTATATAAAAAGAACAAAAAAAACTTTATATCAAAGATGCGAAAGTCAACCTTCTTGTGGTCCTTCGAACCGGATTTAGATATGCTCTTGGGAATGCGATATGCAAGCTTAAAAAATGTTTTCAACAACATTTTAATAATTAAAATTTTTAAAAAATCAACTTATTATCTATGGGAAAGTCAACTTTTGTGGTCCTTCGAGCCGGATGATTTTTATGAAATTCAAATATATGCATAGCAAGTATTAATTTAAAAAAACATATCTTTAAAAAAAAATTATTGCATTTCTTTTTGTATCTTTTAGTATTGGGTAGGTAAATTTTGGTATAAATTTAATTTAATAAAAATCCCTCAATAAATGATAGAATACCCAGACTAATTACTCCAAAAAATGGCAAACCTTTTTCCAAAAAAAAAACTCCACATAATTCACAAAAAAGAACTTTGACTCAAAACAATAAATATATTATCATAACTCGCAGCAAAAAAAAAAATGAAATAAAACTCTCATATTTTTTCTGAAATCGCATTTTTTATGCATATATTTATAAATAATATTACAAAATTATGTCTTCATTCATACATAAGATAAACAATTGATTTTCTTTTTTCCAAACAAGAAAAAAATATTTATTCACCGAAAAAATAAACATTTCTATGTAGATACAAATGTATACATACTTTGTATACGCAGAGTGGGTGGAAAATATATATTGTATGTATATGGAAATCAACGGTAACATTATCATAATAATGTTCATGCGATCTCGCTGCCGCCGCCGTGAAACGGAAATATTGAAAATAAATATTTTCTTGTAGAACAAAAAGGTACCTATACATTATAAATTATAAAATTTATATGTGCGGTTATTATAAGGATGGATGTGTAGCATTATAATTTTTCATTGTACTATAAAATAATATAATGAATATTTTTTTCAAAGAACATGTGTGCAAATTGTCTGGTTTATAGAATGAAAAAAATGTTTTTTTCTCTCTATATAAATAGACCTTTAATACCTTTTATATATAGCAAAAGAAAAAAAAATCAGATTTATATATAAAAATACAATTCAATTAAAAACTTTTTATTAAACCATAAATAATTAAGTTTATATAAACAAGGACCTGGATACCTACTGTATTTGCGATGAAATTGTTATGTTTAGAATGTATTATATACACGAAAGCTTTATTATATGAAAGCTTTTAACAAAGAATATTTATATCTATATAATTTTATCAGGGGCGAAGAGCACATTTAGTTTCATTTGAATGATTACAAATAAATAAATTTTAAAATAAAAGATAAAACTGAAAATCCAAATTTCCAACACAAGTGTTACAAAATAAGAAAAATTTAAAGTATTGTTCAAGTGTTGTAGGTCTGATTGCGTAAAACACGACATATCATATTTACAAAATTTCTAACACCCCCAAATTTTCAATTTACCGTTCAAAAAAAACTGTTTTCTAACGCCGCCATTTTTAACCCGAATTCAAATTTCAATTTTTTATTAGAAAGTACAAAATTTATACTTTAAAAATTAAAATATTGTTTTGATATATACATATGTTAGGTATGAGGAATTTTTATGCGAGAGTTTGAAATTTTTGTTTTAATTTTTACAAGATTAACGCCATTTTTGTATCATTCAATAAAAAAGACCAATTTATATTACAATTTTTTCAAAGTACAGTTTTTATTTGGTAAAATCGGTTAGAAATTGTCAAAGATGCGGTGCCTTGTAATTTCTCAAACGGATAGTCTATATTAAAAATGGAAAAATTGAATAATTATCCTACTCTTCAAGCCTCTCGAAACTTTTATTAAATGTAAGAAAGACTGCTCCGAACAACGTTTGTTACAACAGTTTGGAGCATACGACCACCTTTCAGAGGGGGAGAGGCCCAAATACTGAACAGTCCAATACAACAGGTATACTGTAAAAGAATGGTTGGGACTTCCGCATCTTTTCCAAACTTTGAAAGGGAATAGAAGAAAGTGTAATGAACAAAATTTGTTCACAAGAGTTTATGGAGCTTGTACCTCTTTCCGAAGAGGGAGGGTTTTAAAACTAGAAAAATTATAAGCACCGTATAGAGTAAAAAATGATAAGGATCGACTAAAAGGTCATACTAATTTTTTTTTGTGAACAAAATTTGTTTATGAAAAAGTACTAAGTACTTTCCTAAATAGTTTCGTGCAGATCTGAGAAAGGAAGAATTGAAAAATTGTGCACACTTCAGTTGTTTGTAATATAGCTTGAACCAGAATTACCCGACAATTTCTAACCGTTGTTAACAAAAATGATCTAATTTTATTCAAAATAGATTGTTCTTTAAGAAAATTAAAACATAAATGGGTCTTTTTTTGTTGATTGTGGTGAAAAAAATGCAGTAAACTTGAAAAAACTAAAAAAATGTTTAATATTTTTTACACAATAACCAAACTTCATACATATTTTGAAAGTGTTGACATTTCACTTTCAAAAACATTTTTGAAATTTGAAATCGGGTTAAAAATGGTGCGGAGTTAGAAATCTTTAACTGTTAAAAGTCATAACAAACAGTTTTCTAACTGTAAATCGAAAATTTGGAGGTGTCTGAAAACTTTTAAATTCTTTTATTACACTTATCTGTGTATTACTACACTTATCTGTGTATTATTACTCTTAACTGTGTATTATTACAAAAATCCTTAGAGAAATTAATTGTGTAAAATGTTTTTTCGACTTTTCTATGTTTTTATTGGTAAAAAATTACACTTATCTGAGTATCATTACACTTATCTGTGTAAATTTACACATCAAATCAAATTAAATTTAGCACATTTCAGTGTATTAAAATGTTAAACACAGATAGTCAAATATTACACAGACAGCCGAATATTACATCGAAAAAACACAGTCAAAAATCCGTTCAGAGAAATTAATTGTGTAAACATTGTTTTTTAGACTTTTCTGTGTTTCTATTGCTATTACACAGGAACGTGTAAAAAAATAATCATAGAGCCTAGTGCCTACAGTGTAAAAATCCTCCATTTTGTGTAAAAAAAACAACTTTTTGTGTTATTTTAAGCTATCTGAAAGTATAATTTTCAGCAAATTTTAAATTATTCCAAATCCATGCCAATATAGTAATATCAATATGCCAGTATACTACTTTCTTAAAAAATTGATACTTTTAGCTCATTTTCGTAAAATAACTTCTTATTCTGGCATACAGATCTTGAAATCTAATTCATTTTATAATTAGATGTGTTGTCATAACGTGATTTTAGTTTAGTTATTTAGTGAATTTTGACTTTTTCAGTTTTTGTGGAATATTTTTTCTTTTTTAAAGTGAGCAATAAGAATTTTTATTTTACTTATTTTAATCAGTTTTTGGGTATTTAATTTTAAAAATTCCCAAAAAAATATCATTTGGATACGAAAGAGTTATAAATTTAGAATATAACAATTTATTTTATTAACATTAAACTGTTGTGTCGACAGTTTAATGTAGCTTTTCGGCTATTTTTTATGGATGCGTTTTATAGATGAAATGTTACTATGCATCTTTATCTTTTTAATTAAGCCATTTATATGTGAAAATTACAGAAATAAGACGTACATATTTATTTTTTATACACACCTAATCAAGTTAAAAATTTGGTTGCAATCATCGCTTAACTGATATTCATATTTCTGAGTATGAATGTTTCATTTTCGTCTTCAGTACCATACACATAATGGTATAGATATCAAGCTCAACAGCACATTTTTTAAACTTGGTTCGTTTTTGTACATAACAAATATATATAATGGTTGTTTATATATAAATGCCTCTAACATGTCGCTAGGAGCATCTATACTCATTATATTGAATTAATACTTGTGAGATGATTACTTTATTAACTTTAAACTGTTATGACGACAGAGTTTTATAAATGAAATATTATACACTTTAGGTTAAATATTTGTTTTTTGAAAGTTGTATCCTAATGTAACCGGCTTACTAATAAAAGTTTTGATATAAAAGTTAAAAAAAAATCAAGTTAATTGTTATCGAACGCTTCGCTACTGAATTTCATATATCCATATATACCTTTGCAGGATAAAGGTTAACCTATAATATGTACATTATAATTTAATGTATATATACATATATAACAAATCGATAATTTTTATTTTATGTACGAAAATCTTGCTTACGTGTGTATATACAAAAATTATAACAACGCGAAAATGAACAGTGATACAATTTATTTTAAAACCACAACAAAATATCACATAATTTAATTAATTGTTCACACTATACATTATTTACAGAATTATTTTTTTTCCACGCATTTATTGAAATTATTTAACAGATTTTTTCTAGGTATTAATATTTTTGTTTAATTTATTTATTAATATTTGTTGCAACCACATAAACACTTTAGAAGTATATTAGTGAACTCATTTCTTTTATATATATTTAGTCAAACAATGACCTGATACATATTAAGATGGGGGTGGCAAACCCACTTGTCACTTTGTTTTGTTTTTCACATAATTTTTCCCATAATTATAAGTTATAACATAAAAAAAATCTTGTTTTCCATGTAATATGGAAATAATCTTGTATAGAAGAGGAAAATAAAAACACAAAATATTTACACAATCGGAGTTTCGAATAATTTAAGAAAAACTATTATTTTTTACAAAGTTTTCTAAATTAATTTAGAAGAATTAAAGTTTAGGTTAATTTCACGATAATTTATTTAATAATATTATGTTTGAACCAAATTAAGGGTATCTTATGTATACGAGTAGGTTTTTTGTCAAATTTTCCGTAGCTTATGTATGCGACTAAACTCTTTCATAAAATTTATTTGACTAAAAGTGAATAGCGTCGGCAAAAAGACGTTGTCCGCCGTATATTTTTCCTTTACATCATAAATGTACAAACGAATTTCTCAGAAGCGGAAAAACTAAAATTTCATTCAAAGTAAAATTCGAACATATATACAAGATTTTTACTCTATACAATTTCGAAATGATAACAATTTTCCACATAAATATAGAATAATAGAGAGGCATTTTCCGATTTTCTCTCATTTCGTAATGAAACATAACATTTTACAGACATCATCAAAATCGCATGCGCGCCCATTAAAATATTTTTTCCAAATGCATTCAACTATATCTAGGATAAAGTTATATAGCAAAGAAAATTTATACAATGCATTTTCCTTTGCGGTATAGATAGGCACGGTATATAAAAGTTAGAAGAATGTCTATGGTATATATACATATTTATGGAATAAAATGTTATGAACTTTTCACTTTAAAAGAGAAAAAGTTATATTAATTTATAGAATGGAAAAAAATTATATATATTTTATATACACTTTATATAAGTTTAGAATGTTCTGTATATAAATATATGAGATGTGTTGTGTGACATTGCCACTGCAGACACAACTCAAACATGTATAAATAATATTTAATTTCTTCCACACATTTCAAAATATTGTGTCAGAAAATTTATTTGTTGGAAGCTGCAGAAATTTTGTGCAAAATTGATTTTAACTACTTGGAAATAATGTATTTAAAGTATATATTATGCAGTAGTAGTAGATGCTAACTTTATAAACATATAATATGCGGGTACATGTTTGGAATTAATTTAAAGTTTTATGAAATTATATATATACAGTATTTAAGAACTTATGATACATATGTATATTGAAAAGCTTTATTTATATGTTCATGGAAACTTTCGTTATAAAGAAAATGAAAAATTCTGTTGATTCTGGCATCGTTAAAATGAAACGTTTTAATATTTTTGTTTGCTTTTTTCCAGTAGATTATACAAATTTAATAAAATTATAATTTTAATGAAATTGAAAAAAAATATTGACAATTTACGTATGCACTACACCAGAGCAACTTGTTATGCAACTTTTTTTCTTATATATCTGTATAGCTTTGATCAATGAAGTACTAAGCTTAATATTTAGTTGTGTGTATATAGCTTCAAATTTATAGTTAAGTCTTTACACTACTTTACAATGTTAAGTTCGACCGATTTAAAAAAAAATATATTTTTACAAAAAGTTCGACTAAATTTTAAAAATCGGTCAAATTTTGTGTTGTATATTACTGTAAAGACCTAAAACTACAAGTTCGGAAATCTATACAAACAAATGTAAAAAAAATATTTTTTTATTTCGTGGATCAAGCTATATAGAAGCTAAAAGAAAAAAAAAGTTGCGAAACAAATTTCTCTGGTATAGTACATAGGTTAATATAAATTTTTGATTTTTTAAAAACATTGCTTGTACCAAAAAGAAAAGAATCGCTTATTAATATGTGTGATACGTTTGTTAGAAGCTTAATTTAAAGAATATTTTTTACCATTTTTTTGTTTTTTTTTTAGAATCGATAAAATTTTATAACCTCAAATTTAAAAAAAAAAATATAATCTGACCAATGCGCTTGCTATGAAATATTTATTCTCTTATTATGGCTTTTAAAAATTAAATTTAATTGATTTAGTCAAGAAAAAATTACAATTTTTTTTATCATAATAATAATATTCTAAATCGGTTAACATTTAATTTTAAAAATTTCCTGTTCTTTCTAAAGAGTATAGTATAATTTTCGCTTCAAATTTGTTCCTGACGTCACAACGTATCGACATATTTTTTAAATTCAATTTTTAACATTCAAAGTGCAAGAATAAATAAAATTTGATTATTTCATGAATGCATTTTTAGTCACACAGGTAAGGCTTATTTTATGATGGTAAAGGCAATTTAAATGTATATATAGTAAACAAAATAAAATAAGATTTTTGGACATGGTTTTCAAGAAAAAAATCCGAGATGGCGGAGTTTTCAAGATGGTGGCTAAAACGAAAATCATTTTAAACTCAATAATAACATATATGATTTTCGAAGATTTGTAAGAAAATTCAAAAAATACAAAATAGCGAACTTAGCCGCCATATTGAGACATTTTGTCATGATACAGGACATGTCATTTATGAACCGATTTTTATGAAACAAAGTTCAATTCAATTTATTGCCAAAAATAAAATTACAATGGTATAAAATAGTATTCATTTTTGTTATATTAAGTCTAAACATCTTTAGAGCTTTACCTCAGACACGATATTTAAAATTATAATTTACTCGTTCGATTTTTTGTTTTTTTTTTAATAGAAGCAGAAAAAGGTAAGGTTAAACCTGTCACATTTTTTCTTAATGAAACAAAGTTTATTTTGTTAAGAAAATATTAAAATTAATTATTATTATTATAATTATTATTAATATTATTATTATTAATTAATACATATATATATCTTTGCATATAACGTATGTTTCACAAATATAATAAAAATTAATCATTTTGTCAATATTGTAATACAAAATAATAAAATAAAAAAAGAATGTTTTTAAAAAATATTTTTAAAATCGTTGTTTTTTTATTTTAAAGATAAAATAATTAAAATGTCAAGTTCCTTGAACGCTTTTGTCTTTATTGTTTATTTTGATAAAACTAAAAAAAAAACAAATTACGAATCATGAAAAAAAATACAAGATGGTTGAGTTATTGAAGATGGCGGCCGATACAAATGTTTGTTAAAGTTTTTTTTAGATTTTTGGAAAGAAAAATTTTGAACTAGAAAAACAAAATGGCAAATGAATAAGTCAAGATGGCGGATTTGAATTAATTTCCGCTTTTGAGACCCTAAAACTTGTATCTTAGTCATTTAAAAATCGAAGAAAGTTTATTATTTAAAAAAAAAACTAGTACGTATTCTTCCGGCATTTTTGATATATTAAAAAATATCGATGATATTTTGAAATATAGGAATATCAATAATTTTTTTAATCCATAAATGGAAGCTTGAAGGTTAAAGTGCGGCGCTCTATAGGACGAATAGATCAATCATTTGTCCACCATATATCATATTTGATATTTTCTGATGAAAACTTGAATATGAAACAGAAAAATGAAAAATTTGTTCATTTTCTGAAATATAAACTTTGCTAGCTTTTCGATTTATTGCCAAACGACAAATAAAATTTGACTTACCTGGAGCCAGCCGTCCATACAAACGCAGTTTTCAATTAAATACATATAGTTTTGTGATCGACTTGAAAACTTTTTTTTTAGTTCAAAAATAGATTTATTGTTTTTCACGTTTTTTTTTAAACCTCAATTTGACTGAAAATGAACTCTACAATAATATTAAAGTATAGTACAAAAAAATGTCTTAAACAATATTTTTTACTATATAAAAAGAAATTCTAAATAATGTCACCGCATGAATAGAATGTTTCCAGGAAACATTTTTTTGTTGGTGCGTCCGATGTTAATGACATTTTGCGTATACAGACGCTTTTCAAAACAGCTACTTACATATTATATAGGTTTACAATACAAGAGGATTACGCTAGCACAAATATGTCAATGACTTCAGTATGGCAAATATAAAAAAACACATTTTGGTCATTATACCTTCGCCCAAAGAATAAGAAAAAAAAACAACACAAATTTATCTTGCATTTAAAAAAATACATTTTATATTTTAACCCACCGCATCACCCCTGATATATACTGGGTGTACCATGGGTACGAGTAAAAATTTGAAAGGGTTTTAGAGAACCCTTAGATAACCAAAAAAATCGTTCTTTGAGTGTCTGATTATTCGTACTACAACATTTTTGATTTTTATTTGAAAAACTTAAGCACATTGTAGGCTTCTAGAAAAACAAAAACAAAATTAGATAAATTTTTTCGAAGTTATTCTCCATAAAAAAATGTTTTTTTTTTTATTTTTCATTGTTAGAGTGTAACTTGTTAACAATTTTTTTTATCTAAGTACTCATCTGTATAATCAATCTCTTTTTTACATGTTACAAGTAAATAAATTCAATTGTTTTTTTAAACCTTCAGTCCAAGGAGGAGAAAGTGGGGTTGGATCGGACACACTATGCGATGACCAAGTGATGATATAGCGCGGGCGGCGCTTGATTGGAACCCGCAGCAGAGGACGACCCAAAATCTTTGTGGTGCCGAACGATGTTGCAGGAAGCCAAAGCTGTAGGAAAGAACTTCAACAGAGTAAAGGTTTTGGCAAGAAATCGAGTGAGTTGGAAACAATTGGTTGATGCCCTATGCTCCCACGGTATAGGCTGAGATGATGAGTCCAACTTAAAATCCGATTTAATCTAATAAGTAACAAAAATGTATTGTTATTTCGACCTTTTTTAGTAAGACAAAAAAAAATTCAATAAATACGGAAGTTTATTTGCATTATGATGTATTCGTCGTCCTGAATAATTAAGACACCCTGTATATGTGCGGCGATGTCCACATATTAATCATTTTTTAAATCCGTCTGTTGGATTTTTTTTCTCGATTTTCTGTTTTGTCTAAAATACAAAAATATATTATTATAAAAATACCTTTTATGGATATATACTATATAGAGGAGAAAAAAGAAAAGAAAAGATAAATGTTTGTTGTATAAAGAAAATATTTTATATATATAGAGAAAAGTTAATAGAATTTTCTGGTGTACATAGAACAACTCATATAGATATAATGTTCATTTCTATATATTATATAATGTATTTTTTCATATATATATGCCAAGTCTCTATATATATATATATATAAAATTGTTTTGAAGAATTTTCATTCAACTATATACCTATAATATATAACTTGTGAACTATAAATACAGTCTTATCAAGCTTTTGCCCTATTTATTATATATAGTAAAAAAACTAATCTAAAGTTATATTTAAGCTACTATAGGTATATTGAGAACAATTTGAAAGATTATGTAATCGGTTTTTAGGAAGTATTTTATATAGCCTATTATATATGTCTACATAACCATATAGCATATAATATATAAAGATAAAATTTAAAATAAAGTTTTGTTAAACCAACTATATAGGCTATAAGGTATATAAAGTAAATTTTTTGAAGAGAATGTATTTTTTAAATTTATGCAAAAATTATATAGTTTGTCAAATGTTGTACTTTTGATAGAGTTCAGTATATAATAAACTATTAAATTATCAAATAGAACTTTTTATGATTTGGGTCATGAGTAATATAATTTTGATGTGATAACTATAATTTTTAGTAGAATTCACAATATGCGAGATAGAAGCCAAATATGAAAGATCTATAAAGTTATATATTGTTACTTTTGACATATTATGACAAATTGTCCAAAATTAACAACAGATTTTATATATAATAATAATAAAAGCTTAAAATTTAATTTCAATAAGTTGCTTATGATATTTAAACATTTTATAGTTTTTAATCCAGAAAATAAGTACCTCTTCTGTATAATATTAAAAACGCAATAACAAAAATTATATTATATTAAATTATAATAATTTTAAATACGTCTAATAAAAATGATATTAAATTTTTGAAATATTTCTACAATTAAAATAGCTCTAACCTATACTGTACTTATTGTCAGACATAAAAACATCTCATCATAATAATAATATATATCTGCGAACTTTGAACTGTATATATAAATATATATTAAATTAAAATTGCTACTCGCAATTTTCTATATACTATATATGGAAAAGACTGCGTCTCATATTATAATAATACAATAGCTATACTATATATAAGCTACATAACATATATAAAGCTTCTT
>JANSTW010049369.1:0-12867 GCA_027564275.1 Diadocidia ferruginosa
TGATTCAATCGCCTCGCTCCTACCTCGCACCAAATTCGATCGTTCTCTGATTTGAACATCATGTTTTAGATGCTGCATTTTCGTTAACCATAGCAGTCAACAACAAATTTTATTGCATATATAATATACGCAACATCAACGCTTTGTTTGTTTTGCTGCATCTACAATCGTATATTGCTCTGATTTTGTTTGTCTCTCATTCCAGAAACTTGACTGAGTTGGCAACATCAACTGAAATTCGTAGTCATATGTTTCCTATATACGTGTATTTAATGAAGACGAAAACCCAATTGCAAAAGTGACCTATACGTGTCGGTAGATGTACAACTCTCTGCGTATATGCGACAATCATATATATTATAATATGTTGAATTTAGCCCCAAAAAAAGGATATTTTATTTGTCACATCAAATGTTTTTTTTTCTTTATTTATTTATCATAATATTTCTGTGTAGGTTTTTATATTTGCCCCGTAAATTTATGATGCTTTTTTTGTTGCTATTGCGGGATCCCAGAAACTTAAATTTTTTGTTTTTGGTTATGATCTGTTGTGTAGTGTGTATATGCGTGTGTTATTTTTTATATAACACTGCGTGATAAATTTTAAGAGTTAATGCAAAAAACACCCGATTTATCTCATTTTGTAGATAACACATATAAGTAATGTGGTTGCTAATATTTCATGGGTTTTTGCGAGGCATTTTATCTGCGGACGTAGTAAAAAATATGGTAACTGATGTAAAAAAGGTATTTCAATAATTAGTAGCCATCTATAGTGTTCATTAAGCATATCTGCATATATATGGACATTTTATCGAAAACAGAAAAGAATATACAGATAATATGTTCTAGTTTTTTTACATAAGCGTACTGCGAGTGAGTTATGTTTTTTCCTAAAAAAAACATGAAATTCTTAAGCAAATTAGAAAATTATTTGAAAAACTCGAAATAAATGACTTTTTGTATATTTTTTTAATTAACTTTTAGCTCTTAATACAAAAATATATTTTTTTTAGATTAAGTTTTATCACTAAAGTCCACAAAATTTTAAAATAATTTCCAAGCTTTTATTTCATATATATAGTTCGCATGAATTTTCCATCTATCTTTATAACTATTTGTTAGCAATTTAATTATTTAAATAATTAATTTGAATATTGCTGCTGCATAGGGAATTTCTATAAATATTTATATACAAAAATAACATACACTGAAATCGTGATTAAATTAAAATCAAATCATAGACGAATTTTACCGCATAAAAAACTGATATGAACGAAAAACCAGTACTTAGATTAGAAATTGCATTTCACAACATCTAGTTATATGTTGGTATTTTCGTTATGCATTTTTCTAATTTTATTTATTCAAACTAAATAGAAAAAACCGACCGTAAACATATAACATATAAAGTCGCAGTTGAACGTATGTATTTTCAGAAAATTAGAAAATTGTAAATAATTGAAGATGAATATTTGATAGAAAAACGACTGTGAATAGTATAGTTTTTCTAAATTATATATTTATGCCCATATTATATGTGAAATTGTAACATTTTGGTTTGTATTTCATATGTATGGCTATATAATATGCAGATAGCATCGATAGTTTGTTAAACAATTCGCTATGTATAGGAAGATATGTGCGACAAGCGGAAGTGACTAACCATCAACATTAATAAATTTAAGCAAAATGGAAAATATATATAATATGGCGGACACAATATGGCGTTATTATATGATATTTCAAATTTCAAAATGGCGCATTTAATATGGCCAATAGAAATTCATATTATATTGACTTACATTCGGAAGAAAACTGGTATTTCGGGGTTTTTGTCACTTGTACCTGACTAAATAAACAAATTGTATATAGGACTAAAATTGCTATTACAAAAATCAAAATATTTATTTTGAAATCCGACTGAAATTATTGTAAACTTTGTTAATCAAATATGCGGCTTAGCCATATTTGTGTCTTTCATCGCCTTTCCCAATTATTATATATATTTTTTTATACGTAAAGATGTGAAATTAAATTGAACATTTTGTAAAAGGGAATCGGTTTGTTTGATTTTGAAATTTACCAACCCATATGTTTGATAACGTGTATTCTACATATATAGACATAAATGCGGATGATAAGTATATATACACTAGTATATATGCACACTGACCTATAAGAGTTGCGGTACAACTGCATTCAATGATCCAATAGCATTTATATGTGAAAAAATCTAAATTCTATTTTTTCCAATTTGCACACACAAAAATAATTCAATGGCAGCAAAAAAAAAATGAAACAAGCTTTAAAAACCACATACAAAACAGTTCCAGTTTTTTGCAATTTGAGTTTTTTTCTGTATGTATTTTAACGAGAAAAAAATAGATTCCCGCATATAGTCAGTCTGATGGCTTGAAGCAGAAAATTAAATTAACTTTTTCGGATAATTGTTATTGCGAGGTTTATTCGTTTTCTTTTTTTTTGTATATCACGACAATAATGTAAAATATTGACAATTTATATATATATATATATAAGGGATGCTGCCAGTGGCGTATTATGGTCTTCGGTGGCCCTAGGCAAATTCAAAATTGGGGGCCCCCTGACCAGATTTGATTTTTGTATATAGTAAAAAAGGTAAATTTTTTTTTATAAAAATCTGTATTGTCCTTTTATTTGTATAAACTATAAGTAACAGTAAGTACTTGATTATAAACGTATCAATTTAGAAGTGCCGCGCAGCGAAATTTGTTGCTTAAAAATTATATTATATGGGGGCCCTATTATGCCTTGAATTTGTGTAGATTTATTTTAAATAACTAAAAAATGTATTAAAATAAAAAATTATTGCATAAATAATTTGATAATTTGGGGGCCCCTTGAGTCGGGGGCACTAGGCAGTTGCTTTAGTGGCCTATAGGGAAATACGCTGCTGGATGCCACCCAATTTTAAAACGATTATGCTGAGTATATTTTTTTTTAATTTAATTTTATTAATTTAGAGGGGTTTTCGATTTTTTCTAAAATATTCTTTTCTATATAGATCCTTAGACCAAAAAAGAAGGTTAATAAAGGATATTTTGGGTATAACATTTTTCACAGCGAAACATACATAGCTGAATGACATTACAATGAAAGGTTTATAATGAACATTGAGCAGAGTCCTTAACCATTTCGTACCTATATATAAATGAGAAAAATCTAATTATTTTTGAGATAATGAGAAACAGATTAAAGTAACAATAAGAAAACTAAAATTTCGTTTTGAAAAATTTTACATTTTTTAAACTTTTTTCAATTATTATATAATGGAAAGAAAAACCACATAAAGATATCGAAAAATCGAATTTGTTTTCAAAATCGCATATTGTTTTAATATAATTTTTTTACAATTTTCAATTTTCAAATCAAATCGTTTATATAGAAAAATTCAATAAATTTTTATTAAATAATAAAAAATTACCGTCAAACTTATTTATAACGATGATAAATAATTTTAAATTACTTTTTTTGCCTTTGATTAATAATTATTATTTATTATCAATTTTTCATCTATAAAATCAATTTCAATATGTTTATATCAAACATATGTATGTACATAATGCGATTTCGTTTATGTAATATATTGAGCTTTTTTTGAGAAGCAATTATTATTTTTGAAAAAGGACGAAATATATAAAAAAAATGATTATGAACGTTTGGAAAAATACATTTAAAAAATATATTAAAAATGGAAATTATATTTTTTTGAGTACAAATATAATGCGATAATATAAGTACACAAGAGGTAATTGCAATAATTTACAATTTGTGAATGTTTTGAAATGATAAAATAATAAAATAATGTGAACATTTAAAAAAATGCAAATATCTGTAATCTGTACACATTTATCTGTTTTTTTTTAAATTTATATTAAAAATTAATTGAATTATTATTGCTTTTTGTATACATATTATATAGAATACTAATTACTTGTTTTTTTTTTCAATAATAGAGAAATTATTATATTTATTTTCAATTCTATAAATTCAATTATAAAATGTTTAATTCGTTGGAACTATGTAATTTGTATAGTAATTTTTAAAATATATATTTATCGTTTGTATAATAATAATTAAATAGTATAATGGAATGTTAGGATTAAAATGTAAAACTAACATTTAATTTATATAATATTAGACACGATAAACCATTTTCTATAACAAAAGCAACATTTTTTTTATGCAACGAAAATTTGACTCTATGTTACATTTTTATTGATGATTCGCAATATTGTGTTTTCCATATTATATTTTTAAAAGACTTATAACATTGCGCCAATTTATCAAATTTCCATAAACACATTGAAAGGAACACAACAATGTTGTTCAAATCCTTCTTTACACATATTATATATTTATCATGATTTTCAAATATATAATTTTCTAAATTGTTTTTCTCACAAATATATTTTCCAGTCTGCATAAAATCGAACATATTATATATTATAGGTATATAGTTAAGCTGCTTTGAATATTATGATGATATGAAAATTCGTGCAATATTTTCCGTAATAAAAATATATAAAATACTTTTTGAATTTTATGTAATTTCATCTTTCAAAATAAAAATATATAGAAAACTTGTTTACCATATATATACATGACTTTGTTCTTATATGTTTTTATGTTGTGAAAGAAAAACTTATATATAAAATGTAAGTGTTATGTACTTCAAGTCTTTTATCTGTGCAGCTTTTGAATATAATTTTATTTTTATTTTATTTTATATGTGCAATTGAGTATGTAGTAATAAGCTATAGTAAAACGGAAAATATTGTTCAGTGGTAAATTTACTTGTGCGACATGTCAAGGATTTTGTTTTTCTCGCAAAGAATGACTGTTTTATCTTCTTTAAATAAATTTATTACTTTATCACTTGTTGTGGATAGAGTTAGTTATATATGGTTTATGTTTGCATAATTAGCTCGTTAAAACAGATTAGTTTGATGAAGTAGAAACTCAAAATCTCCTAATTTAAAGTTTTAAAGATGAGCTGCGTTAAAGAACACACCATACTCCCATATTATGCCCATTTTATACACTACACGATTTTACTTTTATTTAAATACGGTTAGTATAGAATAAATAAAAGTCTTGTGATCGCGATAAAATTTTGAAAAATAAAAAAAATTTAAAATATTTTTTTTTACTCCTCTTTGAACTCTAAACCGAAAATGCAAAAAAAAAATTATCCGTCCGTCCGTCCGCACTATAAAGTCACCTCAAAAATAGAAAGTTCTGGATGAGATACGATCTTGAAATTTTGTAGCGATGATTTTTTGGTGTTCAATTTGTTTGCTATTGAAAATCAAAAATTTTGATTCACAGGAAAGGCTAGCTGCCATACAAAAAAAATCGGGATAAATGGAAAAAAAATAAAGTCACCACAGAAATAGAAAGTTGTAGATGAGATATGATGTTGAAATTTTGTGGGGATGGTTTTTGGTGCTCTCATTGTCTGCTATTGAATATCAAGAATTTTGATTAACAGAAACGGGTAGCTCCCATACAAAAAAAAATGGAAAAATGGGAAGAAAATAAAGTACACAATGAAATATAAAGTTCTAGATATAATACGTTGATGAAATTTTGTAGAAATGGTTTTTTGGTGTTCTCATTGTTTGGTATTGAATATCCATAATTTTACTTTCCAGAAACTAGTATAGCTCCCATGCAAAAAAGAGGGAAGAAAATATAAAAAATGTTCTAGATGAGATAATATCTTGAAATTTTGTGAAAATAATTTTTTGTCGCTCCCATTGTTAAGTAAATATCAAATATTTTACTCCTCAGGAACTGGTAGATCCCATACAAGAACGGGATAAATGGGAAGAAAATAAATTTAACAAAGAAATAAAGAGTGCTAGATGAGACACGTTCTTGAAATTTTGTAGGGATGGTTTTTTGGTCTTCATACTTTTTGGTATAGTATATGAAGAATTTTGCTCTTCAGAAACGGGTAGCTCCCATACAAAAAAAAATTATAAAAGAGGAGAATATGTATTACACAAATAAATAGTAGATTTAATGCTAAGATATAGAAATTTGGAAAAAATATATTTTAAATAGAAATCAATATAATTAAAAAAAAAAATCTACACTTTCGTGTGATAATGGTAACACATTTTTTACATATGTCTCCAGGTTCCGGTCTAAAAAACAGACTTGCAAAAAAAATTAAGTTTGATTAAATAAAAATAAAAATTGTAAATTTCAAGCCCTCAAATTATATGTGTGAATCTGTCAATTTTGTTTAACTCGTGTCTTTTGTTATGTTATATATGAGTGTTTCTTTATGTTTTTTTTTTAATCTTCTAAACGCCGCTGAACAAAATTTAAAAAATATTTGTTGGAGAATTTTGAAACATTGTAAATAACTTTGTTGTTTTTTAAATAAACTTTTCATTGATAAAAAGTCTTTTATGAAAGCTTTTAATATGACATGTTTTTCATATTATATTTTATTTAATGCATATAAAAATATATTTAAATAAATATCTTTAAATATGGAATGAGGAAGAGTAAAGCCGCACATTATATATAAAAGATTGTCTTCTGTACATACACAAATGTGTTACAAAATCCATATAATTCAGCAAATTGGAAAGGCTGAAAAGAATATTTCTTCTATTTAAATATAAAGGTAATACACACAACGATGGCTCCAAAGCATTATGGTCTATCTAAACTTTTGAACATTTTTCAGAAAGTGTAAAAAACAATTTTTTTATGGCCACTTCAACACTATGTAGATGGTTTATGCACAGTAAAAAATGTATTTTTCTAAAGTTGTAAATTTTTTTTTACTTAATCGGCAATTACAAATTGTGTAAAACTAATCGAATATGGAAAAACATTGATTTGAAAAAAAATTGTAGTTAGACCATAATGCTTTGGAGCCGTCAATATGTGTGGAATTGGATAAATATAAAAGGAAAAAAAATCAATTTAAAAAAGGCAAACAAATTTTGTTCTCATGTAAAATATACATAATACATACGTTAAACATATATATGCATTATGCATATTTATATGTAAAATGTACAGAAAAAAATGCGGATAATGTTATAAAGGTGCCGCATCAGTACAAAAAGGGGGAGTATTTTTTCATCACAAAAAACTCCTAAAACTCTTAATGTAAATTACTAACGAGCATACATTATTATTATTATGACAATTTTGTATATATGTGCGTGGAGCTTCGCTGCTGCTGCTTCTTCTTTTGATATATTTTTTATATTTTCGAATAAATTAAATTTATAATTTAAAAGAAGCTTTTAGTTTTTACCTATATATGTATATTGTATAATATTTTGGAAATATGTAAATTGTAGTGACGAATAAAGAACGCATTGATAGCATCCCGCAGCTAAAGACTTAAGACTATAGATTGTAAAAAAAAATGTTCACGTTTCCTCTTCAGCCGATCTCCAACAAATCGGATAAGATCTGGGAGTAGGGCAAATGTATATTAAAATGTCTATAATGTGGATTTAAAAAATATTCAAAGTGTTTCTTTAAAAACAATTTGAAGGATTTCAATATATAGGTGGAGATTTTGAACTATTTTTCTGTAGCAAGCAGGAGACGATATTTTTTGCTTATAAAAGCATATACAATATTAATGAAAAAGCAAGTACACGCTGATTTATAAGACTGAGTTGATTTATCATGATAATATGCTAGTTGAATACAAACCACACAAAATTGCCTTATGGGCAAATTAAACGAAAAACATGAACATATATTGTAAATCTCAAAGTAAACATGTAATATGTTTTATGTTTGTTTGATGGTTTGAGGATTTAGATTAAGATATTACAAAAATCACAAATAGGTATATGGAATAAATGTTTAATTATAATTAATTGAGCCTAAGGGTACAAACATACAATATACTACGATATTTCTTAAAATTTTACAACAACTTTCTTTTCAAAAGAGATAATAGAAATTTTTTTCCTATATTTGTAAATTTTTTTAAATTAAATTTTTTTTCTTAGCTATATATTATTTTCTGTATGATTTACCTTTTATCCAAAAAAAAACATCTTGTAATACAAAAAAGCCCTTATTAATTAAACCCTAAATGCGAATAAACATTAACAAGTCTTTCATTAAAGCATATACAAATTAAGAATTAAGGGATTTTTTTCAAGAATTTTCATTACATTAATTTCCGTTTTTTTGTTTTGTTTGAGTCTGTTATATATAAAACACTTACATTATATAAAAAAACCCAAGACATAATAAATCATATTTTAAAATTTAATAAATATTTCATAATAATAATGTAGCCTATAGATTTGTACAAAGTTTACCAGAAAAAAAAAGATATTAAAAACGCTTTTTGGAAGAAGAAAAAAAAAATCATCCTAATTCACTGTGCAATTGGGTTCTTCAAAAAAAAATATAAATATAGTCTGTCGAGGTATATACACATTTTATAAACTCAACAACAATTTTGTATACAAAAAAAAAACAGGAAGAAGAAAATCCCTTTTTTATTAAAACAAAAAAAAAAGGAAATTTAATCATATTATGCCACTTTATATATAGAGGCATTTTTGTATATAAATAAATTGCTTTTACTTTAAATATAAAGGAATTTCGCAGAGCTTTTGCTTATTTTTCTTTTAATATTTTGGTAAAAATTTGAAAATTAAAGTATTTAAAATTATAATATTGAAATAAACTTTGTTTTTTTTTCAGTTTATTATTATCGATTAACAATTTCAGATTTTTACCACTGATAATAAAATCTTCCCAGCCGGAGCATAGAACATTTACCGAAACGTTCAGAGAAATTAAGAAAAATATAGAATTTAATGATAAATTACATCAATTATTAAAAAAAATGCAAAATTGTTAAAGATCATTTAGAAATCAATAAGTTTTAAATGACAATAAAATCAATAAAATAATAAACAATAAAATTCCGAAATATTTTGCCATAAAAAATATTTAGGGTAAAGTAAAACCAACGACTTTCTGTTTATTGCAATAATATTATTGTACTTTTCTAATATATTCGCGCCAGATAAACAAAAAGAAAAACCATAAAAAATATGTAAATAAAAATATATATTTTAAGAATGTATGTAAATATTGTGTTTCGTGAGTGTTGTTGGCATTTAAATATTTCCTGAAAAACGTAAAAATTTAATTTTATATTTCCCCGACCGACATTCATTTATTTAGTGCGCTACACTACACTCTTCCCTATATACTATATAAAATTTATCTATACATTTATAAAATATATATATAGAGTTTGCTAACAACCGAAACTACTCCAATTTCAACACTATTTTTCTTGCGAGTTTTTTTTCGGTTTAACATTTTTTTTTTCATTCTTTTCCAGTTTCTCTATTTTTTTCATCATCATAATTTCCATTTTTCACAAATATTATATAATAGGAACGGAAAATGTAGAAAATATTTTACTATAGCATTTTGTATATGGAAACAATATTTTTTACGTATTTTCTTTTTTTTTCACTCTGGCTATGGCACTGTGGCGAATATAAAAATTTCGAGAAATATATTTTACAGACTGGACTAGCATATTAATGCATCCAAGAAGTAAATAATATAAACTCGCTTCTGTATGCGCTTTACGGAATATAATAAAAACCTTATATAGTGTACAGTAAACACGGAGAGAAGAGCTTTTATTTGCGTCTAATAAATCATTTCTAATTTTTAGCAAAGCAAAATACTAGAAATAATAAGTATATAATTTTAAATATTAGTATAATATACTTGATCTTGGAAAAATGAAAAAATACTAGATATTAGAAACGGTTTCTAATAATAAGTATAAAGTACTTAATAATTTTTAGAATTAAAAAGTAGATTTTAGTATTGAGTACTAAAAATTTTCAAAAATAAACGAGCAAAATTTAAGGATAATATATATACTAAAATTTAGAATTGTTTTCTAAAACTTAATATCGTATGCTCAAATTTAGTATATAAATTTAAATCAAGCAAATATTTGCCAATTTTAAGAAAATCAATTGGTAATTTTTTTTAGATTTTATTTTTGAGTACTAGAAATTGCTAAATATTTCCAATTTTTGTAAGTATTGTATTCTAAAATTTAGTATATTAAGTCAATATAAAAGCTTTCGTGAATCAAGTAAATCAAAAGTAGACACAAATCCGATAGCAAATATTCTAGATCCAAGTATAATAAGTCTGATTTTTTCTCTCCGTGTACATTATACATTGTACAAGAATATTACTCTATCCATCAGTGACGAATATTCCTTATAAGGTATAACTGTAATGCTTCCGTAAACGTAACATATAAATAATGAATTAATTAAATTCTTTAAAATATTTGCTCGAATTAGTATATTCAAAACAAATATCACTCAAACATTGCTTTCTCATAGATAAAAATATTGACTTTTCAAACTTATTATATTGTGTAGCAGAGGAATGGAAAATATTCAAGACACTAATTTTCATTTTCTAAACTGTAAGCTGTTTTCTATATTTAGATAATTTTTCTTACTCCTGGTATTGCGTGAGATGAGTGCATTATTTATCGTATGAAATAGAAAAATATTTTTTTTTCAATATCAAAATATTGCCTATTTCAGATGCATTAAATTTTGAAACAAGCAGTTTTTTTATCACTAATATTTTTAAAGTGAATATATTTTGTTATGTTGGGTTACAGTATAAACACAAACTGATTTAAAGTTTTGGAACAGGCTATTCGGTCAACGAAAAGTGAATACTTTTGTAATAATAAAGGCTCTAGCTTACGCCTGAGCCTGTGGTTCGAGCTAACGCCAGAACCATTTCGAAACAGTGTCTTTACTTCTATACCGATAAAAGTTGCACTATTTCTAGGCTAATCCGTCATCAGTGGAGATGGAGAGTGTTATGGAAAGCTAGAGCATAATATTACAAAAGTATTCGCTTTTCGTTGACCGAATAGCCTGTTACTTAATTTTAAATTAAAGGAAATTAACTGATTTAGTATTAAATAAAAAAATTACAAACTAAAAATTACTTCCCTAAAGAAAATGTTCACACTTCGTGCCTTTTATCTAGACATTATGTATGAACAAGTTGTGTAACGTATTCGTTAGTGGTGGTTGTTACTAAACACAGAACTCTTGTAACAAAACACTATAATAACAACATATTTTATATAATTAGACCGTCCGCAACCAGCGTCTCTATAAATATTATACATAAATAAACAAACCCTGGCTTGTAGATATTTAGTTATAGAAAAATAAACAAAATTTAATTATAGATTAAATATTTTACGTATTAAAATTCTCTTTATAATGGATAAACATTTTAGATTAAATTATTATCTACATACAAAAGATACATCTTATAATAATCATAAAATAATTAGTGTTTAAAAGATATAATTGGACAATCATCATTATAATATTGAAAAATTGTTACCTAATAGATATTTACAAAAACCAACAAATAAAATAGGACACCCCTCGTCTTTAAAACATAGTGAACTTAAATGGAATCATCAGAGTATATAGCAGCACTTAAAACTCAGTCACACCAAAATTAACCAAAATCCGTAAACTGTCTCTATATGCTCATAGTCATAATATTCCTATATTTCGGCATACAAATATATATGGAGCCTAACATTCCCTTTGACCTTGGGACGGGGCCCCAAATACAATCCCAGATTCAAATACCACTAATAACGTAAAATAAATTTAACTTTTTTTTTCACAATTTCTACGATTTTTATAAAAAAAAGCTTATGGAAACCTACCTAACCTATGACCTAAAGTCTCCAAATGCAATCATATTAAACGGGCAATGGACATTTTACAAAAAATCGTGTAAATCTTTCTTGTGCCTGATATAGTGCTAACAAACGGATGGACGGACACTTTTAATTTATTAGTTTTTCTGAATCAGGGCATCATAAAACAAGAAACATGGTCCCAGAAATTTGACCATTTTCACCAAAATTATAGCTTGTACTATTTACATACATTATCCATATATCATATGTATAGTAAAAGTAAAAGCAAAAAAAAATTGGTCCAAGAGCCTAAAGTATAAGTGGGATGCTGCTTTTACTATATTTTAACATTTGAAAACTGACACAAACTACAATATTCTCTATTGGTTCACATTTTTGAACAAAAAATGTGAACTATTAGATATTTAAAACAGCATAAAATAATTCTTTAACCTAGAATCCCAGAGTATATGAGCACACTTAAAACCTACTCTTACACCAAAATTTACCTAACTCCTCTAGGAACGCAACGGATCTTCTTCAAGGCCAGCTCTTTAAACTTTACGCGGATTTTTTATTTGTTTTAATTTTTTATTCAAGATTTAAGCAAAACTTGTCAAAAATAGCAATCCGTTGACATGATACTGCAATTTTTATCTAAACATTCTGATTTTTAATTCAGATTCAGTTTAAAAAAAAAATATAACTAATCGAAATTCCACTTCGAAAAATAATAAGTTAATAAAATTGATAAAAAACAGAATTTGAAAATATTTGGTTCATAAATAAAGACAGGAATCTGTTATTAGAGCAATTTTAGATTTTTCGGAAAATAAATTAAAAATCGTACTCTTACTAAATTAATTCTCTAAAAAAACTTAGTTATTTCTAATGTTTCGTTTAAAAATAATATTAATTCAGTCTTGCCTATTTTGGATTTTTTTAAGAGCGATCATACCCATGCAAGGTAATTTTCAATCCACTTTTACTAGGTTATCTAAACAACTTTTGTTCACCAAATTTTTTATATATCATACAGAAAGGATAAATCTAGTGGATGTTGGAAA
>JANSTW010049380.1:0-12866 GCA_027564275.1 Diadocidia ferruginosa
AACATATTTATCCTTTATTACATTTTAGAAATATGTCTCGGATACAAACTTGTATTTACAAACTTATCCGGACCCTGATTATGATCGTATTTTATATAAAAAATTGTGTGCTAGTATTAGTGTTTTTATTATTTGCTGCGAATAAGGTCCAGGTGCGATCGGTCCTATGAATGTATTTTTAAGAGAAAAATATCGTTGTAATGCTTTACACTGATCACTTCAATTTTTATTTCTATGTTATAACACCTTACAAATGTTTTTTTTCCTTCTAATTAAATTAAAAAAACACTTCAAAATGATCAAGAATGAAAACCGCATATGGTATCAGAATATATGCAATTAAATTGTCCCTTTGTTCCTACGTCTCGCAGTAAAGGCGCGATGATTGCATGATTAGTAATTACATACGAATTCCTATATTTTATATTGGGCAATAAAATAAATAAAATATTATTATTGTTATTAACAACTCTATCATTATACAAGTTTGATTAATGATAGTTTAATAATATAATGAATTGAAATCTGTATACACATTAAGTATTATAATATTGATATGTTAACATAACATAATATACACTTATTAGTTACATTGTATTTTAATTCTTTAAAATGAATATGTCGTATATAGTGGCCCTTATATAATAAATTCATATATTATATTTTACAATTATTTATTGTAACAATTATTATGTACGACAAGTCCAAAGATCAACTTTAAAAATAAAATTCTGATTATTCTATGATTAATGTTTGTTCTCATTGTACTATAACTAAAAATATATGCTTTGTAACTCGAAAGTTATTTAATTTTAATAAAATTTCAATAACAACACAAAAAACGGTTAAAATAATCATTTGTACATAGATATTACAATTCACATTCAAGTGGTAATTATAAATAAGAAGACGAAGTAGTTGTAGGAAAAAACAAACTGTATAACTCTATCATAATGCTGAAGGCATTTCCTATCGGAAATTGTTTATAAATAAAATGAAAAAAAAGAATGAAGAAAAAAACTCTTTGATTTTGTTTGTTAACCTTTTTTTAATAAACAAAACAACAAATGACTCATGTTCTATGGAAACTTAACTTATTTTTATTATTTCATAAGAATGTTTAATATTTTATAAAAAATAATAAACATTTTAATTGGTTTGTGTATAGTGCAATATGTAAATAGTTATAATATGAGTTTATATATAAACTTTATTTCAATTAAATTCTTTTAGCTATAAAATAAAGGCTTCAAATTCTTTCTAAGAACTATCTTTAGTTCTTTTTAAGCTTTTAGAAAAAAGTTTTCTGTTCATGACATTTTAGCCTTTTAAGAAAATATGCTGCAACTCAAATTTCTTCAGCCATTTTTTTTTGCTTTAAAAAATAACTTCCATTCAAGCTTCTTTAAGGCTAAGATATAGATGAACTATAATGAATATATTCGCAATTCCTTTTTGTTTTTGTAATTATATTTTTTGTATGTAAAATAGTATATATTAGACATTTTTCTCCCTGCACGAGTGTAAAATTTAATTTAAATTAATTATAACGGACAATTTTTTTACATTTACGTCACGCCTAACTGCGAGATATATAAACAAAGAATTTGTAGAATTAAAAAAATGTGTATCTAAATTACTGGTATAAATTGAGCTCTCCGGTATAAGAGTTTTACATGAGCTTAGTTGACAAAATAACAACATTTATAAAAATGTTTTACGCCTATATAACTCTGAGTTATTATTCATTGTTGACTTACTATAAAAAAATGCTAGGAAAAAAGTCTAATAGTTTAGAAGTTATTTAAGTTCCCCCGTACCTTTGCTTTACTAGTGAGCACTCTTAAGTTATTTTACAAAAGTAAACTTTAGAAAAGGCTTATGTTAAAAAAATTAAACTTACGTACAACACGTTTGATTAATTGTTTTAGCTGTATTTTAGCTGTCAGTTGATGCTGAAAGAACGTTGTCACAGCAACAATTTACAGCTAAAATACAGCAATTTTTAAGCTGTATTTTAGGTGTCAGTTGATGCTGAAAGAACGTTGTCACAGCTAAAAATTCACCATTTTCCAGCTATTTTTTAGTTGTATATAAACCTCCTGAAGCTTTAGATAAATCTTAAAACCCTATAACTGGCAAGCCAGATAATCAATAACTAAATTATTGAAAGATTGATAATTTATGACCTCAATATTATAAATTTTTTTCCATAAAATTTACAATTTGAGAATTGTAAATTTGAATATGATTTGAGACAGGCTAAACTAAACGTAAAATACGAAGAACTTTATTAATCGATTTAGTGTCCAAAAATGAAAGAAGATTTTTAAAAAGAGTGTTCCTTATTCAATTGGTTCTTACACACTAAAAAGGTAAATGTAAAATAAAATTATGTAAATTCAATATGACAACTTCATGAAACTAATGTTTAATTATTTTTCCATACGGTTGGCTATGCTGATTTCAGATACAGCGGCACAAACACAGGCTCACGACCAATTGGTCGAGAGCCTGTCTTAAATCATATTTATATCATCAAAAACGACCGTAAAAACTACAAATTATCAATTATGTAAATTTGAAGTTCTATATGGAAACTTTATATTAACTCGTTTTGTAGAAACAAATTTTTATATCTACAATTATTGACAATAAATGTGTTGTTTTGACAATGTTAGACATTAAATCTTTCTTCAGTTTCAGTTTAACCGTTTTTTTTAATTGACAATCACAAATTGTCATTTTTTACAAATACATTTCTTTGTGTTGTTATTCGACCAAGCCCTTCAATTAATGAAAATCAAAATATCCCTATAACTAAACTTTAATCTATTGAGGTTGTTCAAGCGAACAACGACAATTCCCCGAAACGAGAATTCCCCGAAAGGATAATTCCCCGAAACGACAATTCCCTGAAACAAAGTCGTTTACAATTGATTTCGGGCACCAGCATCGCCAAAACCTAATATTTTGTCGATAGAAATTAGCTCGTCGAACAGGTGTTTTCGCCTCCCATCCTCGCTATATTACAAGGCAATTATAGGCATTAAACTATTCGCCAAATCAATGGCTATCAAATGGTATTTGCCTAGCGACACGGTGATCCATTTACTATTGTTCTTATCCAGCTCGGATACGACCTTAGAGACGTTCAGGCATAATCCGACGGACGTAGCATCATACCACTGTTTGCTCGAACAAGTATTAAGTCATTGGTCAGTACCTGCGATTCCTCTCGTACTTCGCAGGAATGCTGTTGGAACAACGATAGTCATCAGTAGGGTAAAGCTAACCTGTCTCACGACGAAGAATTGTCGTTTTGGGGAATTGTCGTTTCGGAGAATTATCGTTTCGGGGGATTGTCGTTTCGGGGAATTTACTTTTCGGGGAATTTTCGGTGAACTCGAAAAAAGAGTTTGTGATTTATAAATTCCATTGAATGGGTTTTAGGTTCTGTGCGACGATTAAGGAAGTAGTATAGTAGCGTTTTAGTCCTTATTGACTAATTAAATTTGTTTCTTTCTATAAACATTAGCTGCTACTGATTTTAAGATAAATGAATTTATACACCTATATCTATATGTATCTATATTCTATGTCTTTTCTAAACAAAAATAAAATTCCGCAACCAAAATAAAATAGATTTTCGAAAAAAAAAAATTATAATTTTAAAAAGTTATTTTTAAAATTGCTGTATATTACGCATACCGACACACACGCACAATTTATTATAAACGTTTTTTTTTCTTCGTTAAATTTAATTACCTCTCATTGATGATAATGGTGATGTGTTGTCGGTCGGAGATGCGATGATGCTGATTATTCGATGATCGTCATCTCATATATTATTATACTTTAATTTATCATCATGGCTAATATTTATTATAATAATAGACTTTATGATGCGGTTTCATACGTGGTTTTATTTTCAAATTTTATTCAAAGCATATGTTCGCCAGCATAAGCATTTCCTCTGTATAATCTCTGACTATAAAGAGCTGCTAAAAAGCTTAACGAAAAATCCAATTTATAGCTTTGACAACAACAGCGCAAAAGAATGGTTTTATCCGAAAAAAAAACAAAACATTTGAACAAAACCCAAAATAAAAACAAACATAGTATTATAGGCTCGATTGTATTGTATATGGGTAACGTATGTTTTTTGGTATATAATTTTATTATTTAAATCTCTTTAATCTGATTAACTATTTTTCTCTATAGAAAAATTCAAAAAGAATGTGAAAAATATTAAAAATATGTTGTTTTTTTGCTCAAACATTTCTTTGTAAATTAGCTTGTGGTTTTATATTATTATTTATATATAACGACATTCCATCACACAAGTAACACAACAACATGGATCAATAAACTATTTAGAGAAAAAAAAACAAATAATCATTACCTACTATTTCCAAACCACAAACTTACGATCAAGCTTTGTAAATATTATATAGTTCCTCGGAATAATATAATTCAATATTTTATATATTGAAAACGACGAAAAAGATAAAAACAATTTACTTGTATAAATAAAAACGATAATTTCATTCAAGTTATTTTTCTTGCTATAATAAGCTAGAGCTGTTAAGTGTGTCATTAATTTAACAATATTTTTTTTTAATAGATTGATCAAGCGTATAAATTTTTTCGGGTGACACTTTATTATATGGAATTAAAATTAAATATAATTTTTTTTATTTAATTAAAAAAAACATAACAATAAACTACACAAGTGTGTAATTTATGATATTAATATAGGTTATTTGTTGGTCGAATTCCATCGCAGAGATACAAATTTTAAAATTTAGAAAATTTATTTTAACATTAAATTTTATGAATATTCAAATATTTCATTACTTTTTACGGAAACGGAATGGAATTTTTGCTTTTTATTTTTGTATCAAAACACATTCTAATGTTTTCTTATTAAACAGTATTCATTTAATACCCGAAGACATAACGCCCAAAGCTTTAACCAACTTAAAACAGCTAAACTTATTTGTGTCTCTACGAGAAAACCCGTTAAAAACAGATAAATGGATATTATAAACAATTATAAACAAAGCGATGAGCTTATATTTTAGCTGCTATGTTGGTTCTAGAATTAGAAAAATTGGAAAAGCTTTTCAAAGCTTTTGGGCGTTATGACTTTGAGTCCTGAAAGAAAGGCTTTCATTTAGGATCTCTTCAGTTGTTTACCGGTTATTATATAAATACTACGATGCAGGTACCTTTTAGCCCATTTTTATCTATAAAATTAAAGCTTCCATTTAAGCTCCCCTAAGCTATTTTTACTGCTTTAAAAGTTATTAAAAAAAATGCTGCCATTCAGGTGTTCTTCAGTGGAAAACCATAAACAATATGTTGTTGTATTATGATATCCGAAATAATTTCCGTGATTTCCGATTAATAATTTCTTCCGTAAGTGGTTTTCCCCTCGGAAAAGAGACTTTTGTCCCTTTCAGTACTTTTACAATCCCCTTTTCTGATTTCTTTCAGCTATAAAAATCACTTCCATTCAGGCTCTCTTTAAAGCTATAGAAGAAAGGCTTATCTCTTCAATTGTTTTCAAATTTTTTTCTAACTATGAAAGATGAGTTTATATTCAGACCCCCTTCAGGTATTTTTTAGTTATGAAAGAAAAGTTACACGCTCATTAGCCATGCAATGACTTCTATTCAGGTCCTATTTATCCTCTTTAAGCTTTATGAAAGCATTCTCTTTTCTCTGGTACGAAAGAAAAGTTTCCGTTTGACCCTCGACATTTCACTTTCAGCTATGAAAGAAAGGGTTCCATTATGGATCTCTGCAGAACTTTTTCAAATATGGAAGAAAGAAAGGTTCCATCCCAGGCACCTTCATCCAATTTTTAGCTATATGAAAAGAAGAATTACAGCCGCGTCAGCACTTTTTTAAATTGGAAAGGATGGTTTCTATTCAAGAATTCTTTAACTCCTTATCAGCTATGAAAGAAAGACTTCTTCTATTCAGACTTTCGTCATCTCTTATTCATAACCGATAACTTTTAAATCTCTCAATCAATTTTGCATCATCATCATCATCAACCTCTATTTCATAGCGTGGGAGCATAGGGCATCAATAAATTGCTTCCAACTCACTCGATTTCTTGCCAGAGCCTTTAATTCGTTGAAGTTCTTTCCTTCGGCTTTTGGCATATAGGATCCTTAATTTTGTTTTTGCTGTTCGCTTGTTCATGTAGTTAACCTCACGCTACTGAAGAATACGCATTCTAAATGCAGTGTTGTGTACATAAGAAGTCACATATATTCTCCATGTGTTATATACAGATACACGCGAGTGGAGGTTAAAAACCAAATGTCATGCCTTATCTGATATTGTGTTGCAAAAAATAAATTAATTAATTCAAAAATATAAACAAAAAAAATACAATTTTTGTGAATTAATGCATATAATAAAAATTGCAATTTAATATATTTAATATAATTATATACTTGTGTTGATTTATTTGTTAGAACCAAGTTACACTACAAGATTTTTTCGCAAACGCGTCTCCTTATATGATTTTGTCAAAAAAAAAACAGACTGCGCCCTGTTGTTTAATTTTTAGGACATTACATAAGGCCGAAAAGCTTTAAAAATCTAAAACCGCTTAAAGTACACTGTTGTATGTTCAAAATCCTGAACATACATCATACCATTGAATAAAAAATATATAGATGTATACTACAAGGCTGTTTTGCCGCTGCATTTTTTTACGTCGCTACCATCAAATTTAATTTTAGATAGCAACCAACATAGACTATAGAGACGAAACACTATGTAGAAGCTTTTTAAAGCTATCATTTTCTTGTGTCGATATGTCTCTTTATACATGGTTTTGGATCATACGACGATCACATACGATATTTATTGTTTGTGTCTTTGCTAAAAAAAGCGATTGATTATATTTTGGCTGCTATATATATTATGTCGATTTTAGAATTAGAACAAAAGCTTTTTAAAGCTTTTGGGCGTTATGTCTTTTAGTGTTATATCATGTCATCAATGGATGTACATAAAATAATTGTTTCTTGTAATTTATTTATTTATTTTCTATATTTATGATTTTGGTTTTTAAATGTGTTTCATATCTCTACATACAACTAATTATATATTTGTTTCCCTCTTTCAGCAATCTGTCAAAGCAAAGACATACGAAACAAACCATCCGATCTACAGCAACTAAAAGGATGTCGCATAATTGAAGGATTTCTGATAATTTCGCTAATTGAATTTTACAATGTCACCGACTACGATGTATCCTTTCCCGATCTTGTGGAAATAACGGATTATTTCATTTTGTATCGTGTGAATGGACTGAAATCTTTGTTAAATTTATTTCCGAATTTAGCTGTTATTCGTGGCAATAATCTGCTAAAGGACTATGCATTTGTTATCTATGAAATGGATCATCTTCATGTGAGTTGAAAGAAAGGGAAACTTTTTTTTAAAATAAATATTTGAATTATTCTGTAGGAAATTGGCCTCAAATCGTTGACTACAATAAAACGGGGAAATGTTCGCATAGAAAAGAATCCTATTTTATGTTTTGTCGATACGATAGATTGGTTGAAGATAGCCACCGACACAACGTCTATGGAGGAACATTTTATTGCATCGAATAGGCAAGCCAACCTCTGTCCAATTTGTCCGTCCGGAATGAAAAAAACCGACAACGATAATAATATGGATACATCGGATGAGCTGGACTGTCCCGTGTCGTCGGTCGATCCGAAAAAGCGACTCTGTTGGAATCGTCAAAATTGTCAAAAAGGTATGTGAAAGATGCATTTTTGAGGTAAAAAATCTAATTTTGTTTTCTTAGTTTGTCCACTGTCTTGTGAGAACAATGCGTGCACATCATCGGGAAAATGTTGTGACGAAAGTTGCTTCACTTGTGCCGAAGATCGGGTGGACAAATGTGAAATTTGCAAATACTATACGTACGGTGATAAATGTGTGAAAAAGTGTCCGCAAGGATATTTTTTGCATCAAGGACGTCGATGCATTACCGAAAATGAATGTCGAGCCGTTTCTCGACCATTTGCACTTAGTATTGATTCAATTACATTTCTCTATCCGATGATACCGTTTAATGGAACGTGTTCGACATCTTGTCCCATTAATCACATTGCCGAAGGAGAGAGTGGTCATCGGACATGTACACAATGTCAAGGAACTTGTAAGAAAGAATGTGGTCCTGGAACAATTGACAGCATATCGGCTGCACAGAATTATCGAGAATGTGTTCGAATTACTGGTTCATTGATTATTCAAATTCGTAGCCAGGGTGGACGTAAGTATATATTGTTTAATTTTATTTAGAAAGATTTTAAAGACCATAATTCAAGTCTTAAAATGTTTCCAAGATTTCCAAAAAGTCCCAAGACTTTGAAAATACTTCCAAAAGACTTATAGGGTATTATAGGGTAAGACTTCCAAGACTTCTAATACTTTCAAAACTTTCATAAGTCTTACAACACTTTCATTATAGACTGTTAAGACTGTAAAGTACTTTAAAAATTTCCCACAACTTTCAAGACCTTAAAGATTTTTTTGACTTTTAAGATTTAAAGGACTTCCTTTAGATTTAGAACAGACTTTCTTGACTTACACATGACTTTGAAGACTTCAGGAAGAAAGTTTTTAAACTCTTGAGACATTCGAAAGACTTCCACAAGACTTTTAAGAGTTCCATATTATACTTCCAAGACTTTCACCAGACTTTGAAGACTTTTATAAGACTTCCATTATTTCAAATTCTTTATAAGAGAATTCCAAGACTTCATAAGTCTTTCAAAAGATTTCTAAGACTCATAATAATTCCATAAGAGTTACAAGACTTCACATGCGAGACGTCCAGAAAAGCGTTCCAAGGATTTTTAAGAATTTCAAGAAGACTTTCAAGACTATCAAATAGTTGCAAGACTTTCAAAATATCCGTAAGACTTTTAAGAATTTCAAGACTTCGAAATATTCCCAGACTACCAAAAGATTTCTAAGACTTCTATAAGATCACCAAAACTATCCAAAGACTTCTAAGAGTTTTAAGGAGTTCAAAGACTTCCAAGACTTTCAAGTCTATCAAATAGTTCCAAGACTTTCAAAATGCTTCAAAAAGATTTCCATCAGACTTTTAAGACTTTCAAGACTTACAAAGATTCCAGATTTCTATAAGACTTTCATAAAGACTTCCATACGCCTTCCAACACTTTCATAACACTTTCTCGATTATATTTAGTTCTCGAATTAGTTTAAGATCTATCCTCTATCCTCTATCTTAATTTCAGAGAATTTTAAAAATTAATAAAATTGTTTTGTTTAAATAGAAAACGTTATTAAAGAATTGGAACGATCATTGTCTGATGTCGAACAAATCGATGGACATTTGAAAATTGTTCGTTCTTTCCCGATCGTATCGCTTTCGTTCTTTAAAAAATTGCGCGTCATAAAGGGCACTCCCTCAGCCTCAAATAACGAGCGATACTCTTTGTATGTCATGGACAATCAAAATCTACAAAGTTTATTTTCACAAAATGTTACAATTGAACGAGGAAAGTTGTTTTTCCATTTTAATCCAAAACTGTGTTTGTTGAATATCGAACGTCTAAAGGAGCATGTCTACGATTTACGTAATGTGTCGAAGATTCCCATTGAAGATGTGGCGCCAACATCGAATGGTGATAAGGTCGCATGTGAGTATTTTTCAGATTGAAAGAAAAGTTGTCAATTTCCTAACTATTTTTCTCTTCGTAGGTAATGCAACAATATTGAATCATACCCTAACGTTTTTATCGTCGAATGCTGCCGTTGTTAAGGTGACCGCCATGAAATATGATGACGAACGTGTTTTACTCGGTTATGTCTTGCATTACATAGCTGTTCCATCGGGAAACGTTTCACTTTATGATGGACGAGATGCATGTGGCGGAGATGGGTAAGCGAGATTTTTGTTTCTTTTATAATTTCGGATTATAATATTTTTCTTTTCAGTTGGAAAATTGAAGATATCACGGGTTTTAATAAGTCTGAGGAAAAAATTACGGCCACAATGTTTCGACTAAGACCGTACACAAGATATGCGTATTTCATTAAGACCTATACAATAGCATCGGAACCGAATGGTGGCCAAACGGAAATTGATTATTTTCGAACTTTACCCGATAAGCCGGATGCGGTGCAAAAGCTGGTGGCCACCTCGTTTAATAGCCATGAAATTGTAAGTATACATAAGGTTAAGTCCTCGACCAATTTTTGTTTTTATTATTTACTACAATAATAATACGAAAATTGGTCGAGAGCCTGCTTAAAATTATAATCATTTAAAGCAACCGATAAACCGTAATTTTAAATCAAGGGTTTTTGAAGAATTTTAATTAGAATTCTAAGTCTTAACATGAAAATAAAATTTTCAAAACATGACCGAAATAAATGTACAATTTTAACAACTTTTTCAGTCCGTTTCATGGGAGGCACCGAAAAAAGCAAATGGCAATCTCACAACCTACATAATTCGGGCATACTTGAAGTATGAAGATGAACAAATTCTGGATCAACGAAATTATTGTTATGAGCGTAAGTTAATCTACATTGTAACCTTTGTATAGAGAAAATTGATAAATATTTTTTTGGATTTCTTCTTTAGCCGGAAGTATAATCGATGCGAAATTACCAAGTGAAATCAAACCGCCAACAAAGGTTGTGGTGGATCCGGCACAATGCGAGTGTAAGGCAAAGAAACCGTACGATGATGGTTGCGATCCGGATGAAAATGAAAATTGTGGCTACTACGGTGGTCCGGGTGGCGGTGGCGGAGAACGTATCTATGATGCCGAAGCTGAACAGATCATCAATTTTGAAGATGAACTACACAATGTTATCTATGTAAAGTGAGTGTAGATTCTTCGATCAGATTTGGAATTAAAAAAAATTAAAATGGGTTAAAATTAATGATCTCTCTTAAAATTGCAGACGTGTTAAAGCATCACAAGTGGCACAGAGTGGCAGTAGACGTCGTCGTAATGTTGCCCTTTTCGACGATACTACTTTAGAACAACCGCAACCAAGAAATGTTGAGAATAATTCCATAACCTTATCGAAGACAAACGCTCCATCAAGGGATGGCATTGACGAAGATATCTTTCCGACAAGTCAAAAATCTCCTGTCAATGAAAAGGCAAATGCCGAAGAGAAGATATCGAAGAAAATTAACGATGAATACTACGAGTACATATATAAGGCGGTAAACGTTTCAACGACTTCGGTAATTTTGAAAGAGTTAAAACATTTTGCAACCTATTCGATATCGGTGAAGGCTTGTCGTGAAGTTGAAAAGAAAGAGTCCGATTTTCAGAATTGCAGCAACGAAGTATTGGTTCATGAGAGAACGTTGAAGATTGGTAAGTTGTGGTTTTCTGTGATTAATAAGGGACATTATTTTTATATTCGATTTTCAGAATACGCTGATAATATTCGTTCATTTTCTGTTGATGCGATATCGAACTCGAATTCAAATCATAGTTTTGGAACTGTCAAAATCTCATGGTTGCCCCCCGAAAAGCCAAACGGTATAATTGTCAGTTATACGATACGCTACCAACGTGTCGATTTGGAACATGCGAAGGGGCAAGACATTTGCATCACTCATCGATTCTATCAAAACATTTCCGGTGAATATTATTTGAAACACTTGGAAAATGGCAACTATAGTTTTGCTGTTATGGCGACGTCATTGTCGGGACCGGGTCATTGGTCTCCAGTTTCGTACATAATGATAACTGTATGAATTAGTGGGTTTTT
Source organism: Diadocidia ferruginosa (assembly GCA_027564275.1). Classification (NCBI taxonomy): domain Eukaryota; kingdom Metazoa; phylum Arthropoda; class Insecta; order Diptera; family Diadocidiidae; genus Diadocidia; species Diadocidia ferruginosa. The sequence goes on from JANSTW010049380.1 coordinate 11,824, forward strand.
GATGTTTTTCTTTATTAACTAATTTACAATTGTTTCAGGAATCAAAATTAACGACATCTCAAATTGTAATAATTGTGTTTGCTGCAATTGTATCGTTAATTTTAGTTATTGCGATTCTTTGGATTTTCATGAAGAGGAAATTTGGAACTCCAGTGTCTGACTTTAAATTGATAGCATCGGTAAATCCTGAATACGTGAGTATGCAATATCAAGCAGATGAATGGGAGGTATCCAGAGATAATATCCTACAATTACGTGAATTGGGTCAGGGTTCCTTTGGAATGGTAAGCAATAATGTTCTTATTAAAGGGTGAAATAAAACCTTTGTTTTAATTGTCAGGTATACGAAGGTATGATAAAAGTCTTAAATGATAAATCAGAAATCCCTTGTGCAATAAAAACTGTCAACGAAAATGCTACGGATAGGGAGCGAATCAATTTCCTCAAGGAAGCAGGAGTTATGAAGGCATTTGATACTCACCATGTCGTTCGTTTGTTGGGTGTTTGTTCGAGTGGACAACCGACCCTGGTCATAATGGAATTGATGGTAAATGGAGATTTAAAGGGATATCTTCGATCACACAGACCGGAGTCAGAGCCCCAACTCCAGCCACCATCGTTAAGACGTATTTTACAAATGGCCATTGAAATAGCCGATGGAATGGCCTATCTGGCAGCTAAGAAGTTTGTACATAGAGATTTGGCCGCTCGAAATTGCATGGTAGCACACGATTTAACAGTAAAAATTGGGGATTTCGGTATGACACGTGACATATATGAGACCGATTATTACCGTAAAGGTACTAAGGGTCTATTGCCTGTCCGCTGGATGTCCCCAGAATCGTTGAAGGATGGAATTTTCTCAACAAATAGTGACGTCTTCAGTTATGGTATTGTATTGTGGGAAATGGCTACACTTGCCTCTCAACCCTATCAGGTAAATTTACATTTTTTATTAAATTAAATTGATTAAATAAATTAAATAAATTAAATAAATTAAATAAATTAAATAAATTAAATAAATTAAATAAATTAAATAAATT
>JANSTW010049391.1:0-12865 GCA_027564275.1 Diadocidia ferruginosa
ATTAAAAATTAAAAATTAAAAATTAAAAATTAAAAATTAAAAATTAAAAATTAAAAATTAAAAATTAAAAATTAATTCATCAGCTCAAGGACTAATAAATTTGTACATTGCTTCTTCATATAATCTTATGACTGAAATATTTAACACTTAATAGATATTCTACTAAGGGTTAATATTATAAATTAAATAAATATGATTTTTTTCGTTTATCAAGATTTTTAAGTGTGTTTTATCAACACACCTACAAGCTTTTTAAAGCCCATGATCATATTACTAAAATTAAAAATAGTCTTAAAAAATATTGTGCATATTGGATTTATTGGACCGCATTTGAAAAGACATTATTCATTATATTAATTTATGGAAAACTATTATTTATTTTATTTTGTATTTTGTAGTTGTTGTTGTGAACAGTCGTTTGTTATAATAGAATTTTTTTGTGCATACGATTTAAAAAAAACAATTTTTCTTGTATTTCAATATTGTATATGTTTGCTTTCAGCAGCAGCAAAGTCAACCCAAATAACTACAGAGAAAGTACAATAAAATAAAAAATAATATTACTTTGTAATTTATTTCATTTTAAAATGTCTCGTACATATTTCATTTATTTATATATAACTTTATTTGAAATAATTTTATATTTTACTCAAAATGGTTTGGTGACTTTTTGAACTCTTGTTGTTGTGCTTTTTTTATAGTTGTGCGGTTGAAGTTTTTTGTCTTTGGATTTTTTTTTATTTTTTATCTATATAAGCAGAATTTCAAATCGATTAACTCCAAAAAAATTATAATGTTCCATTTATGGTGGATTGTGCGAACTACATTCAGATTAAACATATAACTTTATCAATGTTGATGCAAATTTCATAATTTTTTCTCATTAATTTGCACAGATTAGCCACAGAAATAGCAATAATTTTATGATTAAGCACCATTATTTTTTTCAAAATTTTTTGGAAATTTGTTTTTGATAAAAAAAAATGATTTTTATATTTTAAAATGGAAACTTCTTTAGGCGCGTTGAGCACTTTTCCACAGAGATAAAAAATCCGATTTAGCGTTACCAACATCAACGAATTAACAAATGGGAGGAGCTTGAGATGCATATACATATATAAGGGTAAAATTTAATTTCAGTAGTAATTATGGTTTAGCCTTGCAACAAATCAAGTTGTGCACACCAATTAGACAAAATGCAGCTGTTTTTTAAACTAAAATCTTAAAAAAGTGGTTAGTTTAATTTTTTTGTACAAATTATTTCTGCACATTACAAAAACAACTTTTCAGATTGTAATTTTGAAATTTTTTTAACGAATACCGAATACCAATAATTTTTTTGTAGACAAAGATGAAATTAGTATATTCAATATAATGGGTCCTGTATGCATATATCGTTTGTTCCTTGTAAAAAAACGGTTCAATCATGAAATGGGAGGAGCTAGAGATGTATACAATTAATATTTTGTAGACAAAAATTAAATAAGTACATTCAATAAAATGGGTCCTGGGCGCACGCATATTTTGTTTATTCGTCTTTATTCAAATAAATCATTTTTAATAATTTTCTAATTTTCGCACTGTACCTGATTATAAAATTGGGCTCTTTTTAACTATTTTATTCACTTTGTTTAATAATTTGATTAATTAAGATTTTATGCCCCACCCACCTGCATTGAATGTTGGATTTGCCCCAACTTTTTTTAATGATAGGTATTTGTTATACCTTTTATTTAAGATTTACCCCCCCCCCCTTCCATAACTCCCATAAAACAAATTGTTCTTAAATTTTCATCAAACTTTGACTTCTTCCACCGTCTAATGGGACAGAGATCGCCAAATGTTATAGGGGTTTTCGAAGTCTTTGAGGTCGAGAAGTAAAAGTATTGCTAAAGTATTGTTTTGTTTAACAAAAATGGTTCATTTGTTTTTGCCAGTTAGCACAAATAATGGCGCCTACTAGTTGATAAAAATCAGGTGGATTATATATATATATATAGAATTTTTCGGTCATATAAATTTTGTAATTATATTTTAAAAATAGTTAAATAACATTTATTGGATAAAATTCATATTATTATTAATCTTCGCATTCACAAAAATTTCTACATTTGGTTTACATAGAAAAAATACTTTTTTTTTCATCATATTATTTGTAATTTTGAGTAAAGAGGCGAGTCATACATATACCCTATCGAGTTTCGAAACAGTTTATTATACACTCCGTTGGGAACGCATCAGATCAGTAGCTGTCAGAGCTTAACAATCTCTAAATGAAGAGTATATATGAACGGCTTTGAGTATAATTGATTTTGTATATACTAGAACTGAAACATGAGATATAATACTCTGATTTTAATTTGGTAATTAAAAGTGTTAATAATATTCATTCGCAAACATTACCTGGGGCAAGATTTTTCTGAAATATATCATAGATTTTTTTTTTAAATCTGTATAGTGATTATAATAAAATATAATAATCAATCTGAAAGTGCCGCACAGCGAAATTTTTTAGTTAATTTATAATTTGAGGGCCTCTTTGGCCTTTGAATTTGTATAAAAAAAATCTTAGAGCAATACTTATAAGTTCGGAAAACATGATATAGAACTATCTTCCACAAATTTTTGCAAAATTGAATGACCGTTTCTTTTCAAATTAAAAAAACTGCTATAAAGGGTTTAAGGGACTATGTTTTTCTTCTCGATTATTCATCTTATAATTTTTATATTACCTAAATCAAAAGATTCGTATTGATATTTGTTGTACGATATTTGTACAACTTAATTTTATACGAATGTCTTCGGCATTTTGCCACCTCAGATTTAAGGTACCCGCGTGCGGGGCACGCGTTCGCTCTTCGCCAGGAACGGTCCTGCGTCTCATACTCTAGGATGGCTTTTGGGGTTTCTTTATGTAAATTTTAAAATAGCGACAGAAATATTAGCATTTACAGAGAAGGTTTTTCACGTAAACGGATTTGGACAATTTTTTGTAGGAGTCAGTTTTTTTAGATTAAATTTTCTAGGTTTAGGATATCTCCAGACCGAAAGGAAGGCGGGGATGCCGTTCAAATTTGTTGTAAAAATCGCAGCAAAATAAAAGAAAGTGTTAAATATGTTTTTTTTGGTTTTTGTTTTATTTAGATTTATATGAATAACCGAATAGTCAGTATATGTATATGGAGCAGTGAGTAACGTCACGGCTCTGTAATCAAGAGGTTGTGGGTTAGAGGCTTGGTAGGGCCAAATAATTTTCACATCTGGTTATCACCTTTCATTCGCAGGTGTTTATTAAAAAGCGATTGCAGTAGCGCGTAGGTAATCTTTAATAACTATTTTTAATATTTCATATTAAATCAAAATCAATCATCAGTTTTTTTTTTTTTTACATACACTTTGGTTTATATTTTGTTAATTCTTATAATCGGGAGTTGAAATTGAAAACTGAAAATTGTCCATTCTGCAGTATACAGTTCATTTTCAGTCACTTCAGGAAGATCTAGTTTAAATAATTCAGTTCACTTTCCTTACAGTTTATTTTTTAACGGCCTTTTATATTTACGCGCAGATTTTGAATTAAAAAAAATCCCTTTTGCTGAACATAAAATTTTCGCGAAATTCGGGCAAATTTATTAAATTTTGAGCAACAATCCACTGAACTAAAACATATGGCAAAACAAACGTTATAAAAATAGAAATAGAAAAATTACCATGCATCGCGTCGCAAAAAAAGATAAAAAGTAAAAAAAGTTGAACAAAAAAATTTAAAAAAACTATTTTTGTGAGATATTGTTATGTTTTAAATTAAAATCCAGTTTTTTTTGTGTATTTTAAATATTAAATAGTCGAATTGTGCATGTTTAAAGTTTATATTGTTGCGGCTAGTCTAAGTTCTGTATTGTTTTATTTGTTAAAATCGTCCGGGAAATTGTGTTTTTTTTCTGTACTTAGTTTGTTGGACTGCCATTGCACAAGATAAAGCGATAATTTGTAATAAAATTGAAGCGGTGGTGGAAAAGATTTGGAGGAAAAAATGGGGTCCTTATACGATAATATTTGTTTTCTTATTAAAAAACTCGACATTAATGATGATTCCATCATAATGGACCGCAAAATCAGAGCATTGACCGAAGATTTTGAAAGTGTTGTATTAAATGATGACCACATGTTGCAGTAAGTATCCGAGAACAACGAAATCTCTTTGGTGGAACTTTTCATTTGAATAATTTTCTTTACAGCACACCACTCCATATAGTAATTATAGGCAGATTTTACTTTTGAATGAAATCAATAAAATTGATTGTTTTTTAAGTGACACGCCGCTAGCGCGACACATTCAACATATTGATGTTGTTGTTGTGCCGTGGTTGTGGCTGTCCTTTGTTTATTGCGGTTCTGTGTGTTGTTTATTTTCCGCATAAACTATTAAAGGTCAAATTTGTTCACACACACCAAACCAATTTAATTTCGTAACATTTGTCTTATTAACTGCAAAAGAAATAGGAAAATATCGCAGCATATAATGCAACTTATGAAAAGTTTAATCGGAGAATTTTCCATCTTTTTACGAATTGCGCATTTTAAAATGAAAAATATTTTTATTTTCCACCTGCCGCAACAATAATTATACGGTTGTTTTGTCAACAACACACGAGAAAATAAATATATTTATAAAACTCATCGTATTTCCAGAGTTATTTGAACAAATTGACAAAATGAATTTTATCTTAAAGGTTTTTTTTGGTGTTGGTTTGGTTGTCTTGAATCAAATTTTATATAATTATCTAGATTATATAAGCTTTAAGACAGATTGATTTACTCAATCTAATTCTAATACATTCGCTAAAAAAATCGATATGTGTATTACGAGTTTGGGACAGCAAAAAAAAAACACATCTGCTGTTTACCGGTTTTTTTAAAGTTTTATTTTTGCATTTATATTATATTGAAGTAAAAAAGCAATTCTCAAACATTATCTCTCATCATTTTTTAAATTTTAGACAGTTTTGAATTAGGTATATAACAAAATAAACTGCGGAATTTGACTTTCAAAATACTTTCCAGGCTTGTAAAAACTTTTAAGAACAATAAACTTTCAAAAGACTTATATGAGTTCTTAGACTTCCAAAAATCTAGCAAGACTTCAAACAAACTTTCAAAAAAATTCTATAATACTTCCAAATATTCCAAAATACTTCCAAACAATTTCCAAGAATCCCAACAGATTTTCAAAAGAACTCCCATAAACTTCTAAAATACTTCCAAGACTTTTTCATATAAATTCTAAGACTTCCAAAAAACTAGAAAAACTTCAACAAACTTACAAAAGACTTCGAAAGATACTTTCAAAACTTCAAAAGACTTCCAAGATACTTCCTAGTCTTGTAAAACCTTCCAAGATCAATACTTCCAATTTTCCAATCCACAGATATTAAAAAGACTTCCAAACAATTTCCAAGGTTTCCAAAGACTTTCAAAATACTTCCTAGACTTGTAAAAACTTCCAAGATTAAGACTTTTAAAATATTTCCAAAACCCTTTCAATAGACTTCCAAGACTTTCCAGATTTCTAAAATACTTCCTAGACTTGTAAAAGACTACTTTCAAGTATTCTAAAATTAAAGACTTCCAAACAATTTCCAAGATTTCAAAAGAATTCCAAAATAATTTCAACAGACTTTCAAGACTTTCCATAAACTACTAAAATATATCCAAGACTTTCATAAGAATTCCAAGACTTCCAAAAACTAGCAAGACTTCAAACAACCTTCTAAAAGACTTCCTAGACGTGCAAAAGATTACCAAACACATTTACAGACAGACTTTCTAAAGACTCCCAGATAGTTCCTAGCGAGCTTCCTAGACTTGTAAAAACTTCTAAGATCCAAAAAAATTGCAAAAGACTTTCAAGATACTTTCCAGATATCCAAAAAACTTCCTGGAATTGTATAAAAAGCTTCCAAGTATTCCAAAAGGCTTCCAAACTATTTTCAAGAATTCCAAAAGACTGCCATGCATTCCAAAAGACTGTCAATTAATATAAATTTCCAAACGATTTCCAAAAATTTCAAAAAAATTTCAAAAAAAAATTCAAAAGACTCAATATTTTTCATAAACTTCTAATAAAATACTTCCAAGACTTTTTCATATAAATTCTAAGACTTGTAAAAAACTAGCAAGACTTCAAACAAACTTCCAAAAGCCTTCGAAGATACTTTCAAAACTTCAAAAAACTTCCTTGACTTGCAAAAGACTTCCAAACAAATTTAAAGACTGACTTTCAAAAGACTTCCAAGATACTTCCTAGTTTTGTAAAAACTTCCAAGATGAAGACTTCCAAAAGATTTAAAAAAGACTTCTAAACAATTTTCAAGGGTGCCAAAAGACTTTCAAAAAACTTTTAAAATACTTCCAAGACTTGTAAAAACTTCTAAGATTAAAGCTTCTAAAATAGTTCCAAAAGACTTTTAAGAAACTTCCAAGACTTTCCACATTTCTAAAATACTTCGTAGACTTGTTAAAGACTTTCAAGTGTTCCAAAATTAAAGACTTCCAAACCATTTCCAAGATTTCAAAAGAATTCCAAAAGAATTTCAAAAGACTTCCAAGACTTCCAAAAAACTAGCAAAACTTCAAACAAACTTTTAGACTTCGAAGAGTCTTTCAAAAGACTTCCTAGACTAGCAAAAGACTTCCAAACGAATTTCAAGGCTAAATTACAAAAGACTTCCAAAACACTTCCTAGACTTGTAAAAACCTCCAAGATCAAGACTTTCAAAACATTTGAAAAAGATTTTCAAAACACTTCCAGGACTTTCCATGAACTTCTAATAAAATACTTCCAAGACTTTTTCATATAAATTATAAACTTCTTTGTCCTTTTTCAGAGAATCATTTCAATATTTCAACGATGTTGCATTGGACGATTCAAACTTTGCCATGAATTTTGCATTATTTTTCTCGTCGAGAACATTCGATTCGTTGGTGACAAATGGCTCTAAAGTTCGTGCGGAAATGTTGAATATCTTGCAACAGAATTTTATGAGTAAGTTGTAGCGAAATAAATTTTGCTTAGTTTTAGAAATTCAATAATATTTTTATTCTTTCTAGATGCTGATAAGTTTAAACAAAAAGATAGACAACAATTTTACAATTCTATAACGTTGCTCGGTGAATACTACAATCGATCGCGGATAGCCGAGCAACCGGTTCGAATTTTAGGCGAATCTCTGTTGGATTTGTTAACGAAGCAGCTGCAAGATGAAATTGCCAATTGTCAACGGGACAGTCACTATGTTATTGATTTACAATTTACTCGACTGATTTTAACTCAGGTAAGGCAGAGATAGTTCAAGATAGTTTCTGACTAACTCCGTATAGCAACTCTTTACAACACCACACTTCTTAGATTTTCTATTCTTCTATATGTTCAGATTCCTTGCCAAAGCTTTGCAAGCGAATCCTAAGTGTTTATGTTAATTTTAGCAGAATGGTACTAGGGAGTACTAAGAGTCGTCATCTATATTTCAATTATTATACTGAATATATTTCATACAAATATGTCCTAGCACCGAAAGTGCCTTTCACCGAAAGTGTCTAGCACCAAATTGCCTACCATCGAATTGCCTAGCAACGAATTCACTTGCACCGAATCGATTTGCACCGAAAGTGCCTTGCATCGAATTTCCTAGTACCGAAAGTATTAATGACATAGTCCTTTTTATGTATTTTTTAGAAGGGTAAATTGTAGTGCAAGGCACTTTCGGTGCAACGCAATTCAATGCAAGGAAATCCGATGCTCGGCGATTCGGTGCTAGGCAATTCGGTACAAGACAGTTTCAGTGCAAGGCAGTAAGGCACTTTCAGTGCTAGGACATGCTCCGCTATAATTTACCCTCTTAAAAAATACATCAAAAGGAGTATATCATTTTTGACGCTAGGCACTTTCGGTGCTAGGCAATTCGGTGCAAGGCAATTCGGTGCTAGGCGATTTGGTGCTAGGCACATTCGGTGCAAGGCACTTTGCAAGGCACATTCGGTGCAAGGCACTTTCGGTGTTAGGCAATTCGATCCTAGGCACTTTCAGTACTAGGCAATTCGGTGCTGGTCACTTTCGGTGCTAGGCAATTCGATGCTAGGCACTTTCGGTTCTAGACACTTTTGATGCTAGGCACTTTCGGTGCAAGGCAATTTGGTGCAAGGAAATTCGATGCTCGTCAATTCGGTGCTAGGCGATTCGGTTCTATGCAATTCGGTACTAGGCACTTTCAGTGCAAGGCAGTAAGGCACTTTTTAGGCTATTTTAACAAGAAAGATTGTTCAAATACAATCTTTCTTGTAACCTATATACTCCAAATACAATCACAAAGTAAAGAACAAATAACAAATTACCCAAAACCAAATTGGCTAAATGTTTTCTGTATGGTCATATTTTTCTTGAATATTTACCTAAAAATTCCCCCTTCCCTTTTGATCTAGAGACTTCAAATACAATCCTAGGGTATGAACCCATCCTCCTCAAAAATTAGCCAAATCTCTATATTCATTTGACACAACCTCAATAACTATTTATTTGTAATATTTTTCATACAAATTAAGGCCTAACCCCAATTTGGAAAGAGGGTGTGCTAGTGCTCCCCTTAAGTTTACAGTACAATTTATTTAAATTTTATCTACCCTTCCAGTTATACACTTAGACCGAAAAAGGGCTTTTCCTCAAAAGTCATGATATATTTTGTTTAACGGGGGACGATTCTTTATATAATAGGAGGAGTAAAGTCATGTTTTTAGGATGTTCGCTCTACCGCACTTTTGCCAAAAAGCGTTTAATTTAATTATTCAAGTTTTGCGTTGACATCATTTAAATTTTTTTCAAGATATTTGATTGTATTTAACCAAAATAAAATGTACTTGTATATTTTTGTAGATTACCTTAAACGGACCATTGGCTCGTCCAAAGCATAAAAACGAAATCGAAGCTCTGCTGTACGAGGTGCGTCGATGTCTCATTGAAATACCCACTTTGTCCGTAAATATAAAGGCAATTTTTCTCATGACCCTCGATTTGTACAACAATAATTTCACAAGTGTCGGTCAGGATTTAGAAAAATTATATGCAAAATATCTTCAAGATACAGATAAGCTTATGGAAAAGCCACTGGTGAGGAATGCAGACGGAAATTCTTCAGAAGCGGCGGCAAGTACTTCAAGCGCCAATACTCAATCGCCAGCGGTACCTAATTTAAAAGTTATAAAAAGTGACCTGACCAATCCGGCTCGTCGTCACATAACCAGTCGCATTAATAACGAGTACATCGGGAGACCGTTGAAGGCAAGCGAACGTTTGAAGTACGCCCAAAAACAACAACATATGCAGAAGAATCGTCACGAAGAATTGGAACAGGAAAAATTATTCGAGAAAAATGTCGAAGATAAGCGGGCGGCTGAAGAGAGTTTGAAGCAAAAAGTAATTGAAGAAAATGAAATGCTTAATTCACAACATGAATCCGAGATGTTGAAAAATATTGACGAAGATGCTGTGTCACCGTCGCCCTCAAACACATCCACTATGGATCGACCACGGCGCAGTCCTCGCGAACGCAAAGAAGAACAAGCTTATTTTTTAGTTAAACCGTTGAATGCAAGGCAACGATTAAAAATTGCCCAAACACCACAGATAAGCGAGCCCACCGATTGGTACGAAGAGGTACAAGAACATGAAAATAATTTATTGAAAAATTCTATAGCAACTGCCACAACTACGACAACAGGTTTACAGCCAAATAAATTAGATAGTTCAAAGAAACAGCCCGGGACTGCCTACCAAAATGGTTACAATTCATCGTATTCATCACAAACAACCAGTCCAGTTGAAATGAAGCGTCACAATTTCCGTAATACAAGTTTTCGCAGCAACAAAAGTGATTGTTCGTCAACATATTCAATGGACCGCAAACCAACTGCCCCTCGGTTTAATAATAATTATAATAATTCACAAAATCAACGAAACAATTATCACAATTCGAATGGTCGTGGTGGCAATTATCGTAATCGAGATTATTATCAAGGTGGCGGTGGAAGCGTGGTAGATGTTAGCGAACGTCAAAGTCGACCCAACGTACAAGTCTATCATCGTCGGCAATATAACAATAGCCGAGATCGCCAACAAAACTATAATAATTATAATCATACCAGAAAAGCGGAAAGCGTGGGCAGTGGAGTTAATTTATCAAACTATGCATCATCACAGCCGCCACCACGTCCACTAAGTCGTCAATCGATGGAATCAGAACCTATAAAACGATACAATAATTCGAAATCGGATATGTACAATCACAACTATAGCCACAATCAAAATAATAACAATAATAATAGAGGCAGTGGCCGGTATCACGGAAAAAAGGATAATTACGGTGGCGGAAGTGGTGGCGGTGGTGGTGGAAATCGAAGACACAGTGTTCAATATTATCGACAAAATACACCTCAACCTCAACAACAACCACAAAACAATAAGCAACAGCAACCGTCACGTTTAAATGAGGAAATAGATTGGAATGATTTGAATGATAGCAATGAATATAGTAGTTTGCAAAACTTTTAATTTTGGTTAACAGACTTGATCTTGACTAAAATAGATTTTCGAAAAAAAAAATTAAAAATCCGGAAAATCATCTCACTTATGAAAATTTTAGAAAATTGTTAAGAGTTTATGAATTTCTGAGGTCATTGTTTTTGCACATTTTTGTCACAGAATTAAGAACGTTGCTCATCAGCACTCGCTACCTTTAATTGCGCGCAGCTATTATTTTTACACAATATTTTATAATTTATTTTTTTTAAATCCTTTAGATTTAAGATATACTTAGGTACTCTTTTTAGTTTTATTATAAATTGTCTATTCGTTATAAATATTATTGTTAAATAAATATGATTTTTAGGCAGGCTCTCCACCAATTTTCGTTTTATTATTTTTAGTAATAAAACATTTGTTTAATATTTTATATACATTTCGTTAATGCTTATTAACTTCATCAGTATATCTTTATTCCATAATGTACAATTTATAAATTTTTCTTTCAATAATTTTTTTAATTTAATTAATTTATTATATTAAAAGAAAAACTTATAAATTATAAATTATGCATACTGATGATGTTAATAAACATTAACGAAACGTATATCAAAAATTAAACAAATGTTTCTTTACTTAAAGTAATAAATCAAAAAATGGTCGAGAGCCTGTCTAAAAATCATAGTTATATCATCAAAGCGACCGTAAAAACTTCAAATTAATTATTGTTAAAATTGTTACTTTACACGGACGAAATGAGTAAAGTCCTTAATTATCGTGCAAATCTGTGATTGGCAAAAATATTGTGTTTAAACAAAAAAAATTGTTTAAAATTCACAAGTAATTAAAAATTCAACGTTCCAACCAACGAAATATATCTTTTAAATATTATTTGTTAGTTGTACTAGAAAAAAAAATTAAAATTGTGCTCTGGTTTTCAAAATTAAATTTGAACAAAAAAAAAAATTATTGTAAATCCAAAATGTATATCTATGTTTAATGAGGCCAGTTTAAAAAAAAATCAAAATTTGTCGTACATATGTTATATATTGTTACAAAAAAAAACTACATCACTTGCCCTACTCTTACCCCTAAAAAAAGAAGAAAACACCCAACTTATATAAATATGACACTTTTACATTTTATGTATAAACTACATATATAAGAATATTATTGTTAAGATGAAAAAACAACCCCAACTTTAAACTATATCGATTAAATTTTTAAGACTTATTTTTTTTAATATCGAATTATTGAACATTTAGTTTTATTTTTTTTTTTTTTAATAAAAAGGACTATACAAACAATTTATATTTGCATATTACACACACTATTTTTAAAATAAACAAATTTACTTATTAATATTAAAACAAGAAGAGGAAGAGAAAAACACATTTTAAAATTTCAAAATATTGTCTATAGTTATATAAATATATATATAGTAGATTTATTTAAAGAGAAAAAGCAAAGAAAATATAAAAAAGTTAAAAAAAAATTGTCAAACAAGACCATTGTAATTTTTATTTCCATTGATTTTTATTTGTTAGAACAATGACGGTCCATAAATGCCAAATGTATAAAATCCGTCCGAGAGCCCCTTCGTACAACTGGAATGCTGATTTTACTTTCTTTTGACATTTAAATTAGATTCCTAAAATATCTGAGAAATATTAAAACACAGTTCTTTTCCCAATTATAACTAACAAACAAGAACTTCCTGACTATTAAACAATATAAAGATGTCGATACATACTCTGATAACTTTATTTGTCCTTAATTATTTGCGTAAAGCTAGTTTTTTGATCACTTCGACATATTAAAATTTTATATTACAAGAAAAACAAACAAAACAAAACAATTTTTTTTGAAAACAATACATTTTTTAAATTTTTTAGCGTCAGTGGTGATTTTTTTTGTCAGCTATAAAATTAAATAGAAAAAGTGTTTTATTGTGAATATTTTTATAGCTTATATCTCCGAAATTTTGGAAATAGACCTGATATTTCTACCTTACAATCGCTGTCAAAATTTTGTCGGCAATTTTTGTCCTTATCGCACTTTACTATTTTTCTCGTATAAAAGGTACTTCTCGCTCTACTTCTTTTTAATTTATATGGAAATACGCTCTAAATTATTTACAAATTATATGGTAGCTCCTTCTCCTTTATTTGATCTAGAGTGCGGTACCACTAAAAATCACCCGTAACAAATTGTTCAAATCCGTCTAATTTTGTAAAACTTTCTCATATTTTTCTTGCAAATTTACAAAAAGCTCCTGCCCTTCTTTGAGATAGA
>JANSTW010049402.1:0-12863 GCA_027564275.1 Diadocidia ferruginosa
GTATGTTATATGCTAGTATGGATCGGATGTTTAGATACGACAAATAGCCAGAACCAGAACCAAAACCTGTTTTAATACCTGCCTTCAAATAACTTAGAAAAAATTCCATTACAAAAAATAATAATGAGAGCTGCAATACAGCTTAGCGCCCGTAAGTAACCCCGCTGCAAAAATTGGCCGGCCCGGACTCGCTCAATGAATGCTAGAACAAACACTTTTAGCACCATTCAAACGTCGTGGTGTTGTTTGTTTGTATAACAAGTGAACAAACACCACGTTTACAACGTAATCAAATCAAAAAAAAATAATGAATATAATAGAACTACTACATGTGTTCACTTCGTCGTCATTATATATGATAGAACAAACACTTTTATACTTAAAAAAAATAGAAAGCAAACAAATCATCCAGTCAAAGGATAAGTCTCAACGGATCGCAGTATAAAAGCTGCTCTACCGGTTACAACCCCCTGACTAGTAATCAAGTCGTTTACAAGTGATCTTGCGCCCCGACATTTAACCATAGTTGTATGGCTTTGGCAATCTAGCAGCGATTAGGCCGACTAGATGAGTACCAGATAATGGGGCATAAGCTGCAGTCGAAACCGCATAAACGTGCCTCCCGACACCGGAGAGCAACGATATTGTTATCCTGTCTAGATGGGATTCTAACTTAGAGGCGTTCAGTTATAATCCCTCAGATGGTAGCATCGCACCATTGGCCTATCGACCAAGCACATAAACCAAATGTCTGAACCTGCGGTTCCTCTCGTACTAAGCAGGATTACTATCATAACAACAAGTTCTTAGTAGGGTAAAACTAACCTGTCTCACGACGGTCTAAACCCAGCTCACGTTCCCTGTTAGTGGGTGAACAATCCTACGCTTGGCGAATTTTGCTTCGCAATGATAGGAAGAGCCGACATCGAAGGATCAAAAAGCAACGTCGCTATGAACGCTTGGCTGCCACAAGCCAGTTATCCCTGTGGTAACTTTTCTGACACCTCTTACTAGAAAACTTTATAATTCAAAAGGATCGATAAGCCACGCTTTCGCGGTCTGTATTCGTACTGAAAATCAAAATCAAATAAGTAAGGAATCGATAAAAGTAGTGGTATTTCACTGTTGACACAGAGTGCCTTCCACTTATGCTACACCTCTCATGATTCTTCACAAAGTCGGACTAGAGTCAAGCTCAACAGGGTCTTCTTTCCCCGCTAAGGCCCGTTCCCTTTAAACGTACATCTATTGAAAAATTTTTATAAAAATATTTTATTGATATAAATATTAAATAATTTTTATATTAAATATTAAAAAATGAAATTATAAACCGAACTTTAGGCTAAAATTTGTTGCTTTATTTTTCTACTCCTTCATTCAAAAATAATTTTTCTTTATTTAATCCTCACATTTATTGCTTTTTATTCAAGTTCATATAATTTAACATATTTCTTATTTAAATTGTAGATAAGACTTAAAAGTTCCATAAAAAGCGGGGCGCCGGGCCAGCGCCGCTCAATGAATGCTAAAAAACACTTTTAGTACCACTCAAACCTCGTGGTTTTGCTTGTGTAACAAGTAAACAAACAACAAAAAATTAATATAATACAACAACAGCGTTCACGTCTTATTATATTTAGTTTGCATTATATACGTTAGAAACAAACACTTGTACACTTAAAAAAATAGTAAGCAAACAAATCATCCAGTCAAAGGATAAGCTTTCTCTGTTAAGTATTAGATAAAGTTAACGATTTACTAACAAAAATAGCAAACATATTTAAATATCAAATACACACTATAAGATAGTATTGAAAACATTATAAACACTCAGAGAAAATAATGATCTTTGGTTTATTATTTCTTTAAGTCACAACATTCCTCCCTTACCGAGCTTGAGTCCTACGGTTGTCGAAACGATAGCGTGGTTGTGGGATGTTGGAACATGCTTTTTGTCTGATACGTTTTGATCTGCGAACTGGAACTTGAGTTGTTGCCGTGTTGTCATTATTGCAAGAACTGCTTTCTTTGCTGGATGTGTTGACTGCTGACTTCTGAGGTAGCTCTGGTAACAAGTGTTCATCCAGATGATCTAGCTGAGAATTTGTTTGATGTTTGAGTACTTGGTTCTCGTGTCGAAGAAGAACATGATCTCTTGTTTGAATTCTGAGAATTGCTTTATTTTACGCATACCCGGATATCCATTACTTGTCTTTTCATCTGAGTCGGAATAACTAAACGATCATTGAACATAATGGTGTTGTCGACAATTGAAAGTTGATGTCGTCGATAATAGTATGGTGAATGCATATTATCTTTTGCATCTTCAATAACCCATTTATTGTTGATTTTGCACAGTCGAGCTCGTTGAGGAAGCTGATTGATAGATTCTTGAGCGATCAGTTGAATCTCAGTTTCGTCTTCCTGGAGATTAGCTTATACTTCGTCTATCTCGGAGTCTGCATTGACCTTAGTTTCATTAATCAATCTTGATAAGGCATCTGCTTGACCAAAGTCTTTTGTGTTGACGTATTCGATGTCGAAATCGTAGCCAAGGAGTCGGAAATTTTTGAGCCGATTTGCTGTGCGCACTCTGAACGCTTTTGTATCTGACGTTTTGAAAAGTGCCAGTAGAGGACGGTGATCTGTCTGCAAAATAAACTTGCGCCCCCATACAAACTTGTGAAACCGCTCAATTGCTGTGATTAAAGCAAGTGCTTCTTTTTCGATTTGACTGTAGTTACGTTGAGCTGTCGTCAAATTTTTGGTCATATGAAAAACGACTTTTTCATTTCCATCTCTGTAGCGTTGAAGCAAGACTCCGCTTATGCCATTTGGACTAGAATCAGCACTTACGATTAGCTGTTGCCTAGGATCGTAGTGAGCGAGCATGAGTGGACTTGTAAGTTGACAGTTGAGTTGTTGAAACGCCTTGTTTTGCTTTGCCATTCAAACTGTTTATCTTTGACGAGCATTTCCTCTAAGAGCTTTGAGTTCGTGCAAGCTGTTAAGAAATTTGCCGTAGTAGTTGATGAGGCCGAGTAACGTTCTAACTTCGGATTGATTTTCTGGAGTGCGAAGGTTTATGATTGCGTTGATTTTACTTGGGTCTGCTTTGATACCGTCTGCATTACTTATTGAGCCCAAATATTTCACTGAAGATGTGTTAAATTTGCATTTCTCATGATGTAACCGGAATTCCCAATCTTGTAGTCGTTGAAGAGTATTGTTGACGCGATGATCATTGCCATAATCAATAAATCATCCAAATAAATTACTAATAAACGTGCCTCCCGACACCAGAGAGCAACGATATTGTTATTCTATCTAGATGGGATTCTAACTTAGAGGCGTTCAGTTATAATCCCTCAGATGGTAGCATCGCACCATTGGCCTATCGACCAAGCACATAAACCAAATGTCTGAACCTGCGGTTCCTCTCGTACTAAGCAGGATTACTATCATAACAACAAGTTCTTAGTAGGGTAAAACTAACCTGTCTCACGACGGTCTAAACCCAGCTCACGTTCCCTGTTAGTGGGTGAACAATCCTACGCTTGGCGAATTTTGCTTCGCAATGATAGGAAGAGCCGACATCGAAGGATCAAAAAGCAACGTCGCTATGAACGCTTGGCTGCCACAAGCCAGTTATCCCTGTGGTAACTTTTCTGACACCTCTTACTAGAAAACTTTATAATTCAAAAGGATCGATAAGCCACGCTTTCGCGGTCTGTATTCGTACTGAAAATCAAGATCAAGTAAGCTTTTACCTTTTTGCTCTACGAGAGGTTTCCGTCCTCTCTGAGCTCGCCTTAGGACACCTGCGTTACAGTTTGACAGATGTACCGCCCCAGTCAAACTCCCCGCCTGACACTGTCATCGACGCGGGTCGACCACCCGCCGAGCGGGCAGCCTTAACACCAAAAACAAGAACATTATAAGTGTTCAATTCCGTTTTATCGAATAAGTAAGGAATCGATAAAAGTAGTGGTATTTCACTGTTGACACAGAGTGCCTCCCACTTATGCTACACCTCTCATGATTCTTCACAAAGTCAGACTAGAGTCAAGCTCAACAGGGTCTTCTTTCCCCGCTAAGTTTGCCAAGCCCGTTCCCTTGGCTGTGGTTTCGCTAGATAGTAGATAGGGACAGTGGGAATCGCGTTAATCCATTCATGCGCGTCGGTTTTGGATACATTGGCGTCGCCGCCTGTACATGGTGGGGTGAATCTACGGTCCCATTGTGACGGCAGATCCAAACCTGGTTCCAATAACCAGGTTAATAGCTTGTTTCCAGCAACAAGCCACCCCTGCGCATGCGAAAGGGCTACTCACTAGCTTGTAAATAGTAAGTTAAGTAGTTAATGCCGCACCTTGGCCACTGGAGTATGATTACTAAGTACTGCAAGCAGTATGAATCATTCAACAGCGCCTCAGTACGAATGTAGAGAAATCGGGTTCTACACCAGGAATACTAAGCATTGTACCCAATTTGTACTGCCAATTCTTCATAGACAAACACTACTAGGAATGGTGCGATATCCTGCGATATCCATAATGAGGATTTCGTGCGGTATATCAATTCGTAAGATATTTCATGAAATTGATGATAATATTTATACCACTAACTTTGAGAACATATGTACTCATGGTCTAGTGGTAGAATGTCGGCATCCAAGCCGGTTTCACTGCCTGTCTTACCTAAACATTTTCAGAATTAATCCTATATTTTTAGATGCCACCCACAGCTAACCGCAAACCAAATGAGGAGGAGGGTGTCCAGCCAAGGGTGCCGAAGACTTGATACTTTACGGTACGCTGAGTTCTTCGGCCAGTCGGGGATCTTCTTCCTAGATCAGGGCTCAGCTGGAGTCCGTGATCGGTTGGATCGGGAGCACACGGCAAAGAAGGAGAAGGCTGAGGTGGCCGCCTTGCGGAAAAGAGAGGAGGAGGAGTGTTTAGGAGGTTTGATCACCCTCCAGTGAGCATGTTAGCTTGGTTGGGTGGTGGGAAATGAATTTTTTTGTTATATCGAGATTGTAATGTTTTGTAATCGATTTGTAAATTCCGTGTCATTTAGCTTAAGCCATTAAAGATAACATATTTCTGTTTCTTTACGTTAAAACACACATTGTTAAATTTCGGTTAGAAAAATCGAGAATAATTTTTTAAATCAAATATAACATTAAATTGATATTTTAGTAAAAATTTTAAAATAAATTTTAAAAAAAAAATGAAAATTAAATAATAGTATGAAGGAATTAATTGAAAATTAAAATGTAATCATGCAAAAGCACATAAGAAGGACTTGAGTATGGCATGGGTGGATTATTCGAAGGCATTCGACTCCATCCCACACGCATATATCAAGTGAATGTTAAGAGCACTTGGAATTCCAGTGACCTTAAGTAAGACAATAGAAAACCTCATGACACGATGGGGAATAAAGTTCGAATCGCGTTCTCATAGAAGCGTGGTTCGAAGTCGTAGATTGGAAATAAAGAATGGAGTTTTACAGGGTGATACCCTGTCTCCATATCTATTTTGTTTGAGCATTGGGCCAGTATCCTACTGGCTCAATGAGAACACATCTCTGACGGAAGATGTGAGAGAAAAGGTTCATCATATATATTATATGGATGATTTGAAAATATATGCTCCTGATAGCAAGACTCTACAGGTCGGAAGTAGAGTGGCGAGAAATGTGATAGCTGCACAAGAAAATCAGCTAAGAACCAGAACGCACCCTGGCATTTTCATATTGTGAGCATTGGCGTAATGGGCTCATGGTTAGGAGACACAACAGCGTAGCCCGCGCAGTATATTATGAGCTTTGTACGCTCAGTACACTCAGTACAGAGTTTACCTTACCCAAGGGGGGTAAACCTGAAAGATGAATTAGAAGAAATCAGTGGGACTAAAGTAATCTTAGTACCCATTGTTATAGGAGTATGTTGTGAAGTAACCAAGGACCTCACTAAATACATGCGAAGACTACCCATAAAAAGAGAAATGATAGACAATATTATAGAAAGAATGGCTAAAGCTGCAGTTGAGGGAACCAACCTGTAGTCATCTAAGTCTAGAATAAATCAGAGAAAAAATGTTTATTAAAGTAAATAAATTAACACGTAATAGCTATATAATAATTAACAAGTAATGGACAGTATAGCCAATCAATTTTTCGCGTGGTGACTTCTTACCCGCTTGGGTGGAGTTTCAACGGCCATCTCGTCCATGCGATCAGTGGTAGAGCATACCGGGGAGTTGAGCAATGCATGGAGGCGGGCAATCTCTGCATGTTTCTCTGCTAATTTGGCCTGCATGGAAGTTGCGGAGGCGGCCTCAGCTTTTCGAGCGGCTTTCTCCTCGACCAGCTTAGTCAAATAAGACGCCATTTCAGTGTTTTCTTTTTCCAAGGCAGCGATACGTGCCATAAGCTTGTCTTCATTAAGACTTTTTTTCTTGGTGGCGGCAGCGGCGGCGGCGGCAATATCGGACTTCTTGCGGACAAGAAACTGCTTCATCTTAGTTAAGTTTACCACAGCGGTATTCCCGCTACTAAATTTGATAAAAGAAAGAAGCTCTTGCTTTACACGGATTACGTCTGTAGGACTATTTTCAGTAGATTTGGATGTCATGGGAGCCGACATGATACGATAATACTGAAAAAAAAAAGCAAAAGATGTAAAGGTATAATATTAAAATATTAATAATATACAAGATAAACTGAGGAAAGTAACACGGCAGTTAGTAAACTCAGCAACAAAAAGTTATATTCTAATACAAAATTAAATATAAACTTAAAAATACGCAAATAAATAAATAATTAATCCAAAATAATTATAAAAATTAAATTTGCCTAATATAATTTAGCGGAATAAATTATAAGCTCTAGTATAAAGAATGATTCTCTATATACAGAAAGACAGTATATAGCTGTCAACAATTGATTGGACATGGAAACATGCTCGCAGTTGACAAAGATATACAAATATTTTCAGGTAGTCAGTGGAAAACCACGTGCAGGGTGAGTAACTAAGCACACTTACTATCTTTATACAGTATTTGTTGAAGGGGAAGGCATGGAGGGATCTATTTATTATGCTTAGATAGGTAGGTTCTCCATACAATGTCTGTAAGTTCATTTGCGTTACCGCGCTTAGCCACACTTAAAAGCATGACCATCTCCTTGTCCTGGTGCAGGAATATTAACCTGCTTCCCTTTCGGTTACCAAAAATAACATCCGAAGAGAGAAATTTTTACATTTTACATAACGGCATTAGCCGGTACCTTAGGATCGACTGACCCACATTCAACTGCTGTTCACGTGGAACCCTTCTCCACTTCAGTCTTCAAGGATCTCACTTGAATATTTGCTACTACCACCAAGATCTGCACCAACGGAAGCTCCAGCTGAGCTCACGCCCAAAACCTTCAACGCTAACCGCTGCAACTCTCTTACACGTTAGAGCCAGATATTAATTATAAATTGTATACAAGCAACTAACGGTGGAGTATAGGTGTTCCGCTCCAGCGCCATCCATTTTCAGGGCTAGTTGATTCGGCAGGTGAGTTGTTACACACTCCTTAGCGGATTCCGACTTCCATGGCCACCGACCTGCTGTCTTAATCAACCAACACCTTTTATGGGGTCTAATGAGCGGAAACTTAGGCACCTTAACACCACGTTCGGTTCATCCCGCATCGCCAGTTCTGCTTACCAAAAATGGCCCACTTGGAGCGCTACATTCAACATTTGAGTTCATTAAATCAAGAAACTCAAATTTCCATACTCATTTAGAGTTTGAGAATAGGTTAAGAACATATCGTCCCCAAATCCTCTAATCGTTCGCTTTACCGAGTATAACTTTTAAAAACCCCGCTCCAGCTATCCTGGGGGAAACTTCAGAGAGAACCAGCTACTAGATAGTTCGATTAGTCTTTCGCCCCTATACCCAAGTCAGACGATCGATTTGCACGTCAGAACCGATTCGGACTTCCACCAGAGTTTCCTCTGGCTTCATCCTGCTCAGGCATAGTTCACCATCTTTCGGGTCTCAACGCATACGCTCTTCCTCCGCTCCATTGCATGCAATAAGAACGGGGCTATGCTGCGCCTACACACCAAAGTGCATTGGATCGCATATAAGTATTACAAAAGAATACATTCACTTTCATTACGCCTTTAAGTTTTCAACACTCAATGACTCGCGTATACGTTAAACTCCTTGGTCCGTGTTTCAAGACGGGTCGGATAGATGATTGACTCTTACACTGGATAGGTATAACCAGTTATTTAAAGCCATTAATGCTATATAAAAGTACGTGTCGCATGCGACCGCCACTCCACACAAACAAATCAACGACTCTATTTAACATAGCTATCCAAAAATCATTAACATGCATTTTGAACAATTGAAAGATAACAAGTGACCCGGTTATAGCAAAAGTATTTATTCACTACCCTCTTGCCACTCAAAGATAACAATAGCCAAAACACATGTCCCAGCGCACATAGACATGTAAATGCACCATTAATCAATTAAACATAAATCATCACTAACCGTTCACATAAACAAAGCATACAACCCAACACTTGCGTGCCAAAGTCATATACCAGCCACATAAGCCAGCCAGCCGTGTAAAATAACCAACAGTTGAATACATGTCAGATACGTCAACTCTATCCGTTTCCACCTTACCGATTTCACGTGCTCTTTAACTCTCTCTTCAAAGTGCTTTTCAACTTTCCCTCACGGTACTTGTTTGCTATCGGATTCGTAGTAATATTTAGTCTTAGGTGAAGTTTACCACCTACTTTGGGCTGCGTTTCCAAACAACCCGACTCCAAGGAGTAACCAACTTGCTTAACCGATTCAGTAGTACAGGCCTATCACCTTCTATGGAGCCCCAATCCAGAGTAACTTGTACTAAATCAAAATCAAACAAACAGCTACACCTATACGCTACACCTTATGAAGTCTGTTAAAACAACATAATTAAGCGCTGGACTTTTCCTAGTTCACTCGCCGTTACTATAGGAATCCTTGTTAGTTTCTTTTCCTCTGCTTACTGATATGCTTAAGTTCAGCAGGTAATTACGCCTGAGCTCAGGGCATTAGTCAAAATTATTATAGAATTATACCCCAAAACTGTTTGAGAAATTGTATATTTAAAAGAAATCAAAAATATACAAAAAATCAATACCAACAACGGTTATAACGAATGAAAATTATTTTTTATAAAGATTTGAGGATTGGACAAGCCAACATACACCACATACACCACATAATCATAGTAGTTGCATATAATTATATATTTTTATAAATCAAAGCCTGTACCCAAAAAACCTTTGCATAAAAATCAATGCATTAAAACAATTCCCATAAAATCATCGTTATAATAATATAATTCTATTTTACACGATATAGAAAATCGGCTACACCGCGTTACAATAGGACAATAGCAACAAACAAAGAAGCGTCAGTGACAACACAACTTTTTTTTGCTACCAAAGCCATACGGGCGCGCTTAGAGAGAAATGAGCCGACAAAACTCGACGGTCCAAACTCCATAGACACGCTCAACCAAACCAAAATCAGATTTGTATATTAGAAAAGCCCCTGAACCAGACGTGCCAAAGAATGTTACTCCAATGGCGCAATGTGCATTCGACAAATTAATACTCAAAGTTTCTGCAGATTATATTAATTATCGCAGTTAGCTGCGTTCTTCATCAAACTACGAACCGAGTGATCCATCGGTAAGGCTGCGTATAAATTCAAAATCAGAATCAAAATTTGGTAAATCATAAAAGTAAATCAATGTGTGTGTTTATATAAACACATTTGTTGGCAGCGCTAATCTAGCGCTTATTAATTCTCGCTTAACAAACTCGGGGGTTTAACGCCCAAAGCTGCCGCGTCCCGCTATATATCAACACAACCACGGACAAAAAAAACACACAGTTGCTCAATATAGCATAGAAGCCAACAGAAGCCGTTCCTCATCTTGTATTATTTTATTCGTTTATTCACTATGGAATTCACATTATATATATAAAAAAAAACTATATACGTGAAATCAACGTATATTATATATATTAATAATAATACCAAAAATATATACGACGTTACTCCCTCGTTCAAAAATAGAGTTAACGACGACGACAACAACAACCAAGTGACAATTATATTTATTACTAAATATAATCTATCTCTATTCATTAATTATTGAAATGCAAACACTATAATAATGATCCGGCAGCAGGTTCACCTACAGCCACCTTGTTACGACTTTTGCCCGGTTCAAGCCACTACGATTAAGCTGGTTCTCACCAAAGGACAATCCACAAAGTGAACCATCAATCAGCAATCCCCAAATTTCTCGAAATGGCTCAGTCCCGGGCAGCGACGGGCGGTGTGTACAAAGGGCAGGGACGTAATCAGCGCGAGTTGATGACTCACACTTACTTGGAATTCCTCGTTCACAGAAAATAATTGCAATTTCCGATCCCAATCACGGCAAACTTTCAATGGTTTACCAATCTCTTTCGAGAAAGGACACGCACGCTGACTTTACCAGTGTAGCGCGCGTGCAGCCCCGGACATCTAAGGGCATCACAGACCTGTTATTGCTCAATTTCATGCGGTTAAACACCGAAAATTCCTCTAGGAAGTATTGCTACACGTTAATATTAGAATGAGCAAACTATTTAATAGGCTAGAGTCTCGCTCGTTATCGGAATAAACCAGACAAATCACTCCACGAACTAAGAACGGCCATGCACCACCATCCACCAAATCATGAAAAAGCTATCAATCTGTCAATCCTTATAGTGTCCGGGCCGGGTGAGTTTCCCCGTGTTGAGTCAAATTAAGCCGCAGGCTCCACTCCTGGTGGTGCCCTTCCGTCAATTCCTTTAAGTTTCAGCTTTGCAACCATACTTCCCCCGGAACCGGAAGACTTTCGTTTCCGGGAAGCTCCTCGCCAGGGCAAATAATCCACCGGCAAATCGCTAGTTGGCATCGTTTACGGTCAGAACTAGGGCGGTATCTGATCACCTTCGATCCTCTGACTTTCGTTCTTGATTAATGAAGACAAGCTTGGCAAATGCTTTCGCTGTAGGTCGTCTTGCTGCGGTCCAAGAATTTCACCTCTCACGCAACAATACGAATGCCCCCGTTTATCTCTTTTAATCATTACAACGATCTATAAAACCAATAAAACTAGACCGAAGTCATATTCTATTATTCCATGCAAAAGCATACAAGCAAAACGCCTGTTTTAAGCACTCTGATTTGTTCAAAGTAAATATGTCAGCCACTTGCCGCCACCAGTAAAGGCCACGACAAGAAAACCAACGCCAAAGCCAAAGAACCTAGTACGCACTCGGGGAGTGGACCAAGCCTCAGGCATAGATTCAACTACGAGCTTTTTAACCGCAGCAATGGTTCTATGCATTTTGAGAGCTGGAATTACCGCGGCTGCTGGCACCAGACTTGCCCTCTCATAGATACTCGTTAAAGGGTTTAAATTGTACCCATTCCGATAACCGGCCTCTTAGAGAACGGTCTCGTTATTTCTCGTCACTACCTCCTCATTCCGAGAGTGGGTAATTTGCGCGCCTGCTGCCATCCTTAGACGTAGTGGCCATTTCTCAGGCCCCTTCTCCGGAGTCGAACCCTTATTCTCCGTTACCCGTCAACACCATGGTAGTCAAATACACTACCATCGAAAATTGATAAGGCAGATACTCAAAAGACACGTCGCCGGTACAAAGACCGTGCGATCAGCTTAGTTACTCTGAGTCAGCTAAAAACGACCGAAGCCGCTTGGTTTTGCTCTAATAAATGCACTCTTTCCGCAAGGTCAGAGCTTTGGTGCAGGTATTAGCTCTAGAATTACCACAGTTATCCCAGTAAATATAATCAAGATCAAGTAGATCATAGCTGATTTAATGAGCCGTTCGCGGTTTCACGATTTAAATTCGTTTATACTTAGACATGCATGGCTTAATCTTTGAAATAAACACATCAGTTCAGGCAGGATCAACCAGATATTTGATGGTTATTGAATAATATTATTCAATCACCGTGTTTTAAAAAAAAAACACACAAATTTTCATACAAACAACCACATGTCTGTGGAGATGATATGAAATGAAATGATAAGAAGACATTCCATTATACGGACAATGGCATATAGCATAACTTGAAACAAAATATACACAATTGCCAAAAACCCGTATAACAAAAATTTCCATATACCATATATTACAACGCTTTACCAAGCGAGAAATCACCGATTTTATTAATTACTGCTCGATTTAATATAACTTTCGCGAATGCGATTAACTGCCTTCGCCGTCCAATCAATTATACATTAAAACCCGTCAACCGACGAATTCACCGTCCGACTAATTTCGGAGAACAACTTCAACACATATAACCTAACTCACAAATCTACCGACCTACACCGAAATATATTTTAATTATTTGAAGATATTTGGGATAGATAATTATCTTAAAAGGTTTGTACGGCCTTAATACAACCTTAATACAAATCATTACATTAACTAATAACAAAAAAAAGAAAATAAAAAATTTTAAAAATTACTCCCCCGTCAAAACCCCGTGCACAAAAATGTCAACAACCGACGATCCGCCGTACTTTGAAAAAATTTTTCCCTCCGACGTTTGCGTCGTGTTTACAAATTTTTAAACACGACGTTTGTGTCGTGTCAGTAAAAAAAAAAAATTAATGTACGGGAAATCATCGTGTATAACAAAATTATTAATGTACGAGGTTTTGTCGGTGGTGTAAAGTTGGACACGGGGAATTGTCGGTGGTGTAAAGTT
>JANSTW010049413.1:0-12863 GCA_027564275.1 Diadocidia ferruginosa
TTTTCGGCTGGTACAATAAGTACATACACCGAAAGCAGAATAACATACCATTTTTACAAAAACTATCCCCTTAAATAATTTACAAATTAAAATTTAACAAAATTTTCGACGGTTTCCATTGGCAATTTTGGGTTGAAAGAAGCTTGAAAAGAGCTTGAGTTAGTCATGGATACACGCTAAATTACACGCTAATTTTTTGATTCTGTTGTTGTGGTCCTATTTTGTTCGTAGGGATATTTGAGACATAAAAAAATTGGTTGATAAAAATTTTTCTTGCCGGGAATAAACATATTTTTAACAGTGTATAAGTAGAAGCCATTTTTTAATTTTTTTCATTCATTTAACTTTCGTGATTCGTCAACGAAGCTTGCGGAGCTAGGTGTAGTTTGATCCGTGCAGATTATTTCCATTTTGGTGATTGTAGTGAAAAATTGCAGAAAAGCCACTTGATAATTACCGCTACAACCAATAAAATACGCTGAAAATGTAAGTAGAGTTTCGGTTTTTAATTAAGCCATAGAAAAACGTTGAAAACTTTATGGGATTGCTGCAAAACATGAATTTTATTTTGATGTAAGAAATCACCATTGTATTTTATGAGAATCATGTTTCAAAATGGCTGCCATTATGGGGGCCTTCCTGAAAAGTTTGTAAGCAGCAGATCAGCAAAAAAATAAATTCTGGATTATTTTTCTGAAAATGTTTAATTTGATTATGGAAAAATGTAAACAAATTATTTTTTTTTGCTAATTAATTTAGATTACGGTCATATCTTTTATGATGGTTTTTTATTCAACAGGCTCTCAAAAAAAATTGGTCGAGAGCCTGCTGAATAAAAAAAAAGTAAATTAGTTTACGTTTCAAGGAATTTCTGTAGAATATTATTGGTTTTATTTTTATAATTTTTATTAAATATATAAAATGAAATGAAAACTCAGGAGTAAAGAATATTTTTGAAGCTTTATTATTTTTGACCACCAAAATAGTTTTTATAAACAAAATTTAAATTATAGGTACAATAATCGTGATCGATCAAGCGGAGGAGGCGGCGGTGGATTCCGTAATAATAATTCCCGTGGCGGAGGTGGTGGTCGAAATGGTGGCGGCGGTGGTGGTGGAGGTGGTGGTTTTCGTGGAGGAAACGATCGTAGAAATAACGACAGACAAGATCGTGGTTCAAAACAACAACCCGGCGACCGGTTAAGACGTGTACGATGGGACAATATGAATTTAACGCCATTTCGCAAAAATTTCTACGAGCCCTGTCAAGCTGTGTTGAATCGTACACCAGCCGACGTTGAAAAATATTTAAACAAAAATGAGATTACGCTGAAAGGCAAAGACATTCCACCGCCGATGATGGAATTTGCTGAGGGAGGCTTTCCAGATTATGCCATGCGAGAGATCAGCAAACAAGGTTTCGAAAGACCAACGTCCATTCAGGCTCAGGGATGGCCAATAGCATTGAGTGGGCGAAACATGGTAGGTATCGCTCAGACCGGATCGGGTAAAACACTAGCGTATGTAATGCCTGCGGTGGTCCACATAAACCATCAGCCAAGATTACAACGTGGTGATGGTCCCGTTGTCCTGATCTTGGCACCTACTCGTGAATTAGCTCAACAAATCCAGCAAGTTGCAACTGATTTCGGCTCTTGTACTCATGTCAGTAACACCTGCATATTCGGTGGCGCTCCAAAGGCACCGCAAGCCCGTGACCTGGAGCGGGGAGTTGAAATTGTCATTGCAACTCCTGGACGTTTAATTGATTTTCTGGAACGTGGAACGACCAACTTAAGGCGTTGTACCTATTTGGTGCTGGACGAAGCCGATCGTATGCTTGACATGGGTTTTGAGCCACAAATTCGTAAAATTATCGAACAAATTCGTCCTGATCGTCAAGTGCTGATGTGGTCCGCAACATGGCCAAAAGAAGTCAAAAATTTGGCCGAAGAATTTCTCGAAGATTACATTCAAATTAACATTGGCTCATTGAATCTGTCGGCCAATCATAATATTCTGCAAATTGTCGATGTTTGCGAAGAATATGAAAAGGAGAATAAATTGATGAAATTATTAACGGAAATCTCATCGGAGAACGAGACAAAAACGATCATCTTTGTTGAAACAAAACGACGAGTCGATGAGATTACCAGAGCTGTTAATCGAAGTGGTTGGAAAGCGTGTGCCATTCACGGCGACAAAACCCAACAAGAACGAGATTATGTGCTAAGTTCTTTCCGAAATGGTCGTCAAGCGATTTTAGTAGCAACAGACGTTGCAGCCCGTGGTTTGGGTAAGAAATTTGCATTCCTAATTATTTGTTTTACCACAGAATTTTATTTTCATTTTAATAATTCATTTGTATTTGCTAAAAAGAAAATACATAAAAATCAAAATATTTATTCGTTATGAGAAGCGAGAGTTCTTTTTTGTGTGGAAAAAAGAGCACAATCAAACAAAACAGTCAGTCAGATGTTTGGCCGAGATCTGTATAGATTTTTTAAAATTACTGAGCGTTTAGAGCAATTTTTTAGAACGTAATCTACTCCATCGCACATATATTTTATGGCTTGGATTAGTGTAACATGTTTTGAAAAAGACAAAATTTTAAATTACTTTCAAGCTCCCCATCACACATCACGCACATCTATAATATGTTCGTCTATTTCTTGTTTCCAGTATTCACAAAATAAACGGAGAGAGGTAAGTCGCATTAATCTTATTTTCACAACTAGGTATATCAACATCTTGATAAAAAAAGGGGAAGTCAACTCATGGTTTTTGAGAAACTCTTCGTGAATACAGTGAATACTGGACATTTACTTAGCGCTACAAACATATTACTACATACCTCCAAAGAAGAACGTTGTAACTCGAGCTACATCAACGTTCCATACGGGCCCCGTACATTTTTGGATAGATACAAAAAATTTGCATCTTAAACTTCTATTTTGTGTAGCAATGTCAAATTTGAAATGGTTCTTCTGAAAAGTAACTGTTTTTTTACAACGTTATAACATGGAGGTATTGATGTATGTAGTTCGTCACAATTGCGCTATACAGACATTTATAAAATAGAATTGTGTGTGTTGTTGTGTAAATAGTTCGACCCTATATAGTTTTCAATCTTATTTACAAAATATATTTTAATTTTGAAGAAATTGAAAATGTAATGTGAAAAATACAAGGGACCGAAACCGGCGTTTATTAAAACAATTAAAAAATATATAAAACCAGATCCAAAATCAAAAAATTTGAACAATCAAAATCTATATTTATTTAATGCATATTAAATAAAACAGTTAAACTATTCTGATGATGTCTATTATATTCGACGAAACGTAAAATAATTATTATATTTGAAGTTACGTCTAATATAATAGACATCGTCAGACTATTTTGACTTTTTTTTAAATTAAAAGAAAACTGCTCTGTTTAGAATGTTTTCAAATTATTTATTTTTTTCATATAAAGGATCCAAAAGGCGATGGAAAAATATTAAGGCATTGGGTATTAATACTTTCAGAAACGTCTTTGATGATGAGGTAGCTGGCGCAATTTTAACAGTGAAATCTAATGCGGTTGGTTCAGACGGAATTCCTATTCGCTTTAAGCGATTAATTTTGCCGTATATTTTGACTGTTTTAACACATATTTTCAATAACGTTATAACAACTTCAATTTATCCCAGTTTTTGGAAACGATCGAAAGTATTTCCGCTGGCTTTGGAAAGTCTAAAAGAAAAGTAAATTAGAGAGTATTTGAGGCCCGATCATGAAACTCGATATTATCTGTATCGAGTCGATATTGAATTCCAATAAGATCGAATGTAGCTATTATTTCTACTTCTCGGTCGGATCGAGTATTTAATATTATTTATATTCCAATTAAAGTGACAATGTCTTTCCTGGCTCTAACGCTATAATAGAAATGACGTCCGTGACTTTAAATAGCAAATATTTATTTATTTTTACAACTAATGACAGGTGGAAAATTGTCGACAATAACGAGAAACATATCATAATAGCCCACATTGAATCATCTCTATGGTATCGAATTTCCATAATAGCTATTTTTATCGGGTCGAGGTTCATGATCGGGCATCTGGTTTCTTTGAATCTTCTTCGCCACATCAATCGGGCGAGGGGTAATCACTTGAAAAATATTTATCCCACTGACTTTCATATTGAAATGACTTCCATGACTTCCATATAACTTCCATGTGACTTCCATCGAGGTTGTCCCGGGACTTCCACATGTGAGTACCCCCTCGCAATCGGGCTTTAGGCTGCAACATCCAGGTTTCAAGGGATTTTGGTAAGAAAATTGGTTTCGATTCTGTTGTTTCTGGATTTGTCAAAGGGTTTCGATAGCATTAACCACGATTGATTATGTTTTAAAATGCGAAATTTGTTCAAGTTTTTACACTCTGCTATCTTGCTAATACATTCATATCTTCGTGTGACCGTACACAATTCGTTAGTGTCAATAATAGAGATTCTGGTTTAATCCATGTGTTCTGTGGTGTCGCGCAAGGGTCATTATTAGGACCGCTGCTTTTTCTATTTTTTATAAACGATTTACCGGATTTTATCCGGTACTCCGCATGTCATATGTTTGCTGAAGACGTTCAATTGTCTGTTTGTGGTCCAAACATTATTTGGATGGAAGGTACAAAAAAATCACCTTTTGTGGCCGGTTCAATCAAATTTAGGAAGAGGGGTCAAAGTTTCGTCAAAATTGCAGAAAAATTTATATTTTGGAGGATTTGAGGGTAAGGGGTGTATGGTTATCATATAACAGGTATTACAAATACCTATCATTTAAAAAAAAGTTGTGGCAAATCCAACACGCCCTGTATGTGGGAAGGGCAAAAAACTGTTTTTCCATATATTTGTTCGTATTGGGAGGCGGGCGGCGATACATTTTTTTTGGTGGGTGTCAAATAAGAGATAGACACTTGGAACAGTTAAAATATTCTTGATTGAAATACTTCGATCAGTGGCGTAAATTCTACAATCCAATAATTATATATGTTGGTGCGTATGTATGTCTGTACATCACAATCCACCTAATTGTTTGTGTGTAGGTGGCGCTTTGGTCGTTTTTTGTTATCAACTCGGTGACAATAAAATGAAAGTATGGACAAATTTTGAGCCGCCGATAGGTGGCTACAGAAAACTGCCTCTTACTGGTCAGCTAGTTAGAACTGTCCATCTTTATGAAGTAAAAGCTATATGAGTTATGTACTTTATAAGATCTTCGTGTGGATAATTTTTGTATAATATTTTAATTTATTTTTTAGTGACCGTACAAAAAACATAACTGGGTTTGCGTATTTTGACAGTAAAGGGTTTACTACTGTCTAATAAGCATAACAATATATTTATAGTTTAGAAAAATGTAAGTACCAAACAGATTTGTTTTAAAATTTAAACATCAATTTAGTTTTTAAATTGTTTTTTAATATTATTTTTTACAAATTGTGCCTGGTTTAATGATAAATAAATGATAGATTGTCTCACACAACACATCAGCAGATAGTGATTAACCATTTAAAACATCTCAACACATAAAATATTTTGTGTTACCGCAACTAACTCATCACAATCGGCTGGTATACACTGAGTGAACAAGAGATATTTTCCACCAAATCAAATTTTTTGCATACAATTTAATAATTTTTTAAACACTTGACGACACAATTGTATTTTTAGGACGTAAAATGTTTGTGCAGCAAAAGATTTTACTAAATTTAATTAAAATTTTAAATGTTTTTTTGAAAATTTAAAGTTAAACTTAATTGCGAGTCGTTAATTTTTGTATTGTGTCAGCATCGATGCCACAATTTTGAGTATTTTAATGCAATATGATTGTTGCATCAGTCGATCAATATTCAACAAATTACGAATTTTGCAACAAGCGTTAGGTTTATTGGGCAGAAACTGTAAGCGCCGACTATATGCATCCGCAAATTGTCGGTTTGTTGCATTCGAATGCGAATGAATTATCTTGTGGAAAAAAACAATTAAAACAAATCTCAGTGAAAAACTATAAAAGACATTAATTGTTGAACATTTTATAAACTTTTATTTGAATTAAATTTTTGAGATTGGGAATGATTTTTAGCCCCCAATTATATGCTAGGGTAACGAATTTTTCGAATATACGCAGAATGTGGTGAAATGTATAAAACTATATGCCTCAAGTTAGTGAATGAACGCCGCAACAACAACAAAACGGTCAAGTTTACTAACACACAGTGAGGTTAAAACCACACTGACACATGAAACCGTAATTTATAAACTAATATCAGGATAATCACACAATTTAATGCAGAGAAGTGGATAATTTGTTTGTAATAAAGTGATTTGGTTTATCGTGTTCAACAATAAAAACAGACTCCCGGCCTATTTATTTGACTGACAACACAATGAATATGAATGAAACAGCTCTAGAAATATTTTGAATAAAAATGTGATTTTTAGAAGAAGAAAATTTCGTAGCAATTTTCTTTTCTTTCTAAAAAAATAATTAAAATGTGAAAATATTATGAGAAAAATGTTAACAACTTTTTGTTGGTTGTTGTTTTTAATGCAATTTGAAGATTTTATATTTTTATTTCTGAATGGACTTCGATTTTTTTGCGAATATTTAATAGAAAACAGCGAGCTGACAATATATAAAGACAAAATTGGGTCTTTGATGTTAGAGATATGTTTTTAGTTTATTTTCATTTTACAGCTAATTGTGTTTTTATTTGGATAAAACACAATAACTAGAGAAAGGGTTTGTATTTTTGCTAAGTTTTAATTTATTTAAAAAAATTAAAGTCGAGGTCCAATGAAATATTCGGATTTTTTAAACATTTTTTTCACCCCTTTTATTATGCTAATATTAAAAATCCATTCATTTTTTAATCATCACCGACGATTATGTAGATGTTGAAGATGTTAAGTTTGTAATCAATTATGATTATCCAAATAATTCGGAGGATTATGTACATCGTATCGGCCGGACAGGTCGATCGAACAATACCGGAACGGCCTACACATTGTTCACAAACTCAAATTCGGCAAAAGCAAACGATTTGGTAAATGTACTGAAGGAAGCCAATCAGGTATGTGTGTTGGTGCTTACGGTTATCGGGATTGTCTTTAATTTGTTTTTTGTTTTTAGGTTGTAAATCCTCGTTTGTTTGACATGGCTAAGTCAGGTGGATATAATCGTTCAAGATTTAATAATCGTGATCGTAATGGTGGTGGTGGTGGCTTTAATCGTGGCGGAAACGATAATCGTAATCGAGATTTCGGAAATCGCAATAATCGCGGAAATGATAATTATGGAGGTGGCGATAATAATAAGGGTGGCTATGGCAATGGTTATGGAAACGGTAACAATAAGAATGGTGGAGGTGGTTTTGGAAATGCCAATAAAAGTGGAGGAGGAGGATATGGTGGAAACAAAGATGGAGGATTTGGCAATAAAGACAATGGATTTGGAAACAAAGACAATTTCGGCAGAGATAATTACCAAAATAAAAACAATTACGGAAATGGAAAGGAAGATTATGGAAATGGCGGCGGCAACAATAAAGATAGCTTTGGACGTGATCGAGATCGTAGCGAAATACGATCAGGTGGCGGAAATTCTCGTTTTTCAAATAATACTGAGACAAATGAGGCGCGATCTAGATTTGCAGATAATGCCGGTGGCGGAGATCGTGAAAGAGATCGAGACCGTCAGTCAAGATTTTCGAATAATGCCGAAAGAGAATCAAGATTTTCAAGTCAATCAAGTGGCGGCGGCGGAGCACGTGAAAGTCGCTTTTCATCAACAAATAATGGGGATTCTTATGGTCGTAACAACAAATCAGAAGATAATAAATCAAATAGTTTTTACGACAATAATTCCTCAAACTATAATCGTCCACCACCACAACTGAGCTCAGTTGTTTCACAGCCAAGCTCAAATAATGGGTACGGCAATCAATCGAGATTTGATAGTAAAATGTCTGCACCGCCATTACCATCAGGTGGCGGCGGTGGTGGTAGTGGTTATGGATATGGTAATGGTGGAAGTAGCGGCGGCGGCGGCAGTGGTTATAATGCACCTCCACCAGGCTTATTTGCCTTTCCACCACCACCATTACCATCTAAGTAATTTAAATAATACTTCTTTTAAGTATCGACAAATTAATTATAAAATCTCATTTAATAATTTGTGCGTAGCTCACAAACGTTTCAAACTTGACATAATTTATTCCAATTTATTGCTGAACATTTATTAATTTTGTCTGTTATTCAAGGGGAAAACACTAGCAAAAATGTTTCCCTATGATATCTGTTGTCCGAAATTATTTCCCTAAAGATTTCCGAAATAATTTGTCACATTTTAAAATGTGTTCTTAATTTTTTTAGATATCTAAACGGTTTTGCAATGTAACAATGCGTATTTACAAATAAAATTGCGTAATTTTTTTTTAATTTAATGAAAATTAAACTAAAAAAATTCTAACAATTGTAATGTTTTATAGTTGATGTACAAGTTTTTTGTATAGATTCTTCAAACATTTTTGCGACAAAATTCTAAAATGTGTAGCAATATATGGTATAGTTTGGGATATGAGCAGCATAAGGTCAATATTATTGTGCTAATTGATACGTATTGGCTACTATACGTATATCTAGAGATTAGCTCCCCTATATGGACCATAATATTTTACAGTAAATGTTGTTTGATTAGAAAAAACAGTTTTTCTTATCGCATTGTATGTATATTTGAAATATTTAATTTTTTTTTTACTAAATGATTCCCCCTTATATTTATATAAATTGTTTTTTAATTAAATTTAAATTTAAGCGAGTTTAAGAATTTTTATCTATTAATAAAATGCATTACTTTTTTATTTGATTGTGACTACAATAATTTGTATTAGGTTTTAGGTACACACACACTGTAGGCTACAAATAGCGGTGTAAAAAATTAACGAAAATGCTTTATTTATAAATCATGCGCCCGCTCACATCATAAAAGTAATTAAAATATATTATATTTTAATTCTATTTTCATTAATTTATATATTTAATAAGAAATACAAATTTATACCAATATTGATGTGTATACTACAGTTTGC
Organism: Diadocidia ferruginosa; assembly: GCA_027564275.1. Classification (NCBI taxonomy): domain Eukaryota; kingdom Metazoa; phylum Arthropoda; class Insecta; order Diptera; family Diadocidiidae; genus Diadocidia; species Diadocidia ferruginosa. The sequence continues at coordinate 9,140 of JANSTW010049413.1, forward strand.
TGTAGAAATACGTTTATAATATTATAAAGTAAAATAAATAAATATTTTATCGGTAACATTTTAACAAAAACGAATATTATAGAGAAAACAAACAAAAAAATCATAAATTTTTGTGCGTATAATAATAATATGAAAGTAATAAAATTTCTATTAATAAATATAAATAAAATTAGAAAATTTAATGTTGTTTAGAATTTTCTTAAAATGATTAAAAATAACTTTCATGGTCTCAAACCTCATCCAACTACACGTCGTCAGCTCTTAGCCATATTTAACCGTTTTGTTTAACGGAAATGTGAGTTAAAGTATTATATCAATACACTAACTTCAAAACCGCTATATCACAATAGAATAGATTTTGCGCTATATACCCCAGAGGAGAAGTACTAGAAGAATGAGTCGCGACATAAATTATTTTCATTGTATAAATAGAAGTGATAGTTGGGGCTTATTTTCGTATTATTCAACTCAAACTGTTGTTGTTTTCTGTACAAAATTTCTGGGGCTTATTTTTCACGAAATTGCGTTTTGTCGCAACTCTAGTATATTCTAATACCACTACCCTATAGTAGCGAGCCTTTATGTTAGTGTTAGTTTTGTTCGATTGCGAGAGGCCAACTCAAAAATTACAACATCAATTTGTATATGAAATGTTCACAGCCACAACAACCAAATTGAATTTTTGTATTGAGTGGTACCAACCGATCACAAACATCGACACTCTTGGCCATTCACAATTGAACAAACAAATACTATAAAGGTTCGCTACCCTATAGTGGTGACATAGTTATTGAAGATATGCTAATTACACCCCACAACTGGACATCGTGCAAATTATGCGTACATCCAGTTCGGCTTTATAGTGGATATATAAGTCTTAGAATAGTTATCTCTATCTTCATCTTCAACTTCACCTTAATCTTCATTTTCATCGGTTCATGTTCGGGATGACTTTACCTTTCTCAATGTGGACCACCTCGAAGTTGCAAATTCTATTTTACGTATTAAATCTAATTCTACTGGCTTGGACGAAATACCAATCGTCTTTATCAAAATGATTCTCCCAGTAATATTGCCCAGCACTACACACAACGCCAACATTATTCCGATACATAAAAAAAGTAGAACGTTTAATTTAAAGAACAATCGACCCATTAGTTTACTTCCCACACTTTCTAAGGCCTTTGAATTTATCGTCAAGACACAAATTATGTCGTATCTCTCGCGCTGTTTTTTTTTGTACAAATTTCAGTCTGGTTTTCGGGTAGGTCATAGATCCACGACAGCTTTATTACACATTCATCATGATATAGTTCGAGGATGCGATCAACGAATGTTAACTGCTTTGGTTCTTCTGGACTTTTCTAGGGCTTTTGATTGCATTAATCATAAACTACTTCTTTCTAAGTTAGCCAATTTTCGTTTTTCTAGTTCTGCAATTTCTCATTGAAAACTATCTGACTGGTCGTCTTTATTGTGTTTCGACGGATAATATCGTCTTTTCTACCTCTACTTATTGGTGTACCTCAAGGATATTTCTTGGGTCCTTTGCTCTTTAGTGTTTTTATCAATGATCGGCCATCTGTTCTCAAGAATTGCAAATGTCCCATATTCGCTGATGACGTACAAATCTATTTATCTTTTCCTGATGTAACACTGTCATATGATAATACTGTTGTTAATCTTGGTCTTGTAATGAATTGAAAGCTCAAATTGGGTGATCATATTAAGTATATTTCAGCCAACATTTTTTCCAAGCTCCGCTCGCTTTGGCCTCATAGTCACATTACATATCGCTAAAGACTCGATGCAATTTAGTTAGGTCTCTTATTTTGCCATTGTTTAATTATTGTGATATTGTTTTTTCATCGTGTCTAGATTCTGAATGTAAACTTCTCCGAAACTACACTTTTGATGCATGCTGCAGGTATGCATTCGGTATTAAAAGATTTGACAGTGTTGCGGAATTTCGCAATGGTATCATGGGCTGTGAATTATTTAAACATTTTGAATTTCGTGCTATGTTGTTCCTCCATCAAATCATTTACTCTAAGAAGCCTGGTTACTTGTACGAAAAGTGCTACTTTGGCAAGTCCAATCGGACATTTAAACTTATGGTGTCTCGACATAATTTTTAATTTTTCTTATTACGATAGTTCTTTTATATTTAGTCTTTTCGTATATCATTGGTATAATGTATAGATATATCTTATAGGGTGTATTTAATTTATAAAAAGTTCATCCTTCCTATAGTTTACAATCTTATCTTCCTAATATTATGGGTTTTCTAAAGTACATCCTATATTTTAAAGTATTGCTTATTTTATATAGTAATTATTACCTTTATATTATGTAACAGAAATCTTAAGAGCAAATTTTTGTTTCGGTCGCAGAAATTGTTTCTTATTATTGTGCATATCATTGTTTCCTGGATTAGGACATAATACATAATAGATTCTTATAAAATTTGAATTAAAAAATTAGGAATTTAAAAAAATTCTGATCAAGTTAGGTAAAAAAATCTGATGAAATTAGAAATTGAGTCTTGATGATAATAATTAAGCTTTGCAATATCTGCTTTTTATTTTCATTTAAAATTGTTTTATAATAATTAGTATAGAGACGGCAATACATAAAAATTAGTAATTACTCACTATACTGTAATGATACGGCAAAAGCAAATTTAAACATACATTGGAAAATATTTACGTAATATGCTTCAAATATTATGCGGCTTCACATATAAACAAATTAAATAATACATTTTGCGTAACAACTGCTATACGGCTGGTGAGTGGTGGCCCGTGGGTGAATTTTGAGGGTGGCTGGTGACATTTATAAACGTTTTCTTATTTGAATATATACTGAGCTCTGTTTGTTATAATTTCTTTTGCGGCGGAATTATAAATATTTTATTTAAGAAAAGATGGGCGTTTATTGATTTTTATTTAAGAAACGCGTCAGGTGGTTTTTTGCTAATACTTCATTATTTGCTTTAAATCATTTCAAATGTAGGTTCATTCCAGACAAGAGTTTTTTTTCTTAATTATTTCTCTTTTTTTTTCTTTTAATTTAAAATGAAATTGAATTGAATTAAAATTGAAGTGGAAAAAAACAAATTATCGACGCTTTGACACTTCGACATAGATTCAATATAACTTACAAATATCTCGAAATAATTATTAATTAAATTAATTATTCGAAAAAGATAAGTTGGTCTATATATTAAACTAGCTGGTACCCGGCGTGCGTTGCTACGCTCAGGAATGAAATACTCGGTTTTTAAAATTGTGGGGGTTCTAAAAAAGTTTAATAATGGTTTAGATTTCTGGCGTAGCATCACATTCCGAAATAATTTAAACAAATAATTGAGATATCGGGATCAAATGTTAATTTTTTTTTCTTCATTAATCAATTCTTTAATAATTTCGTTTAAAAAAACTATCCTTAGATAAACTGTATCTTCAAAATTGAATTTTTATGAAATAATCAAAACAGACAACAAAACTTTTAATTAAATTTTTTTAAAATAAGAATTAACCCTTTCGTACGTGAATTAATTGTACTCATAGGAAAATATTTTTTTTGTGATTTTTGTATCTTAGGTCTTAGGAACATAAAAAAGAAATTTTTCATCAAAAACAAAAAATTACTCTAAATTAATTTTCTTAGAGAACATATTGCTCATAATGGTTTAAGAAGTATTTTTTATGAAAGTTATGTT
>JANSTW010049424.1:0-12859 GCA_027564275.1 Diadocidia ferruginosa
CGTCACATATTTTTTTATTTTTTTAAATATTTTAAATTACTATTTCATTTAATAAAAACAATTAAAATATAGACGTGTGTCACATCGTCCTTTAACCATAATCATTAAGGTAAATACGTTATTTTATTGTGGTTAAAAATACAGTTAAAAATATACGTGCGTCACATATTTTTTTATTTTTTTAAATATTTTAAATTACTATTTCATTTAATAAAAACAATTAAAATATAGACGTGCGTCACATCAGCCTGAAATCCTAAACATTATGGTAAATTCATCATTTTACTGTGGGTAAAAATACAATTTAAAATATACGTGCGTCACATAATTATTTCGTCTAATATGTTAGTCAAATTGACATTTAACTCTTTTTTTTTGTATATTTACCTTATTTCGTCACACATTAAAAAAAATAGTTTATTCATAATTTCATAATATAAAATTATAAACATTAAATTTAAGAATAGGATATTTTGCCTTTCAAAAAGTGTCCTTACTCCTGTACCGACAAGAGATGCACTATTTCTAGGCTAATCCGTCATCAGTGTAGATGGATAACGATTTCCAGATAGTGCCAAATAGGCATTATAATTTTCGTAATTTTTTTTTATAATTATTAAAAAAATTCCTAATGTGACGCATGCATTTGAAATTATGTCAACTTGTTGCCTAAAGGTATTTTTTAAGAAATATTATTTTTAAATATTTTTATGGCGCTCTAATATTTTTTCCTTAATGTGACGCATGCATTTGAAATTATGTCAACTTGTTGCTTAAAGGTATTTATTAGGAAATAATATTTTTTTTATTAATAGTAAAGAACTGTAGATGCGTCATAAAATAAAATTAAAATACTTATATAAAAATAAAAGTGTTTGAAATATAACTAGAAACCAATTAAAAACATTATTTTCGAAATTAAATGATTTTAAATTCGTATAACTTTTACGTAACATGTAATTTTTATTTTTATTTTATTTTTAAATGCGTGCGTCACATAGAATAATTTTTGTTTTAATAAATTCTTTGAATCAGTACTTTGCAATTTTATTTTTCAATCACAAAGCATTATAACATTTTTTTTCGAATAATATGTGAAAAATACCTGCTGCAACATATCCATAGTGTACAATATATTAATGGCCTTATACCGTCATCATCATCTTCATTTTCATATCGAATACATTGTTATTAATAAAATTATATTGTTCAGTATAACAAGGTAACTTTTGCGGCATTAACGGTATGTTAACCTATTGCCAATGGTTGTATATTGTATATATACAATATATTTTACGCAAAATCAAAAACAAAGCAAGATTAATAAGGTCAGATAGTGCATACAGTATTCACAACCGTATTGCCATTGAGTTTAAGATTTTTCCAACTACTTAACGTAAAATATGCACATATTACACAATATATAAATAAATAGCTTAAGGTTTTATTTCTCTATTATGTTGTGAAAAATGCCAAGTGTAATGTAATGCGCACACATTATACCTTTTTTACATTATGTAGTATGTTACAGTACAATTTCTTTTTCATATACAATTTATGTTCAGATAGAGAGGTCAAATAATAAATTAGAAAACTTTTCTATTTAATTTTAATTAAATTTCTATTTCATGATAATCGAAATTTCCAGTTAACATTACGAGAAAATATATAAGAAATGTATCTTTTTATTTAATATATTAGATTATTGTATAATGAAACAAATGCTTTAGTTAATTAAAAAAAACATCGTGCGTCACATGAAAAAAAAATATTTAACAATAACAAAATTTAATAAAAATAATTGTTATTAATATAAAAGATTCTTTTACTGTAAAAAAAATAAATATTACGCGTCATTAATTTGTATTAAGGTAAATAAAACATAAAACGGACGTGTGCGTCATTTTTTTACATATTTTATTTTTGTAAAATAAGGCAACATTAAGTTAATATACTTAAATTTTAATTACAACTACTATGCGTCACATTTGTTTATATAGTGCACCACGGAACCTATTCAATTAAAAATAATCTTCATGCGTCACATGAAAAAAAAATCATTTATCAATGCCAAAATTTATTAAAAATAAATTGGTAAAAATAAAAAAGATTCTTCAACTTTAACAATATATTTATTGTGCGTCATTAATTTCTTTAAAGGTAACATAAAACGTACGTGTGCACTGTGCGTAATTTTTTTTTCAAATAATTTATTATTGTAAAATGTTGCAACATTTAGTTAATATACTCTGTACTCATATATTTTAATTACTACTACTATATGCGTCACATTATTATATATAATTTATTTAAAAATTATTATGGAAATAATATAAAGTTGGTAGTTTTTGTGGTGTTTTACAATATATCAATTTTTGTCAAGGCATTTAATATTTAAAAATATGACCATTTTTAAATAACTAATAATATTTTATTATTTATCTGTAGTCAAAACTTACCTTTAAAATTTGCGTCAAATATAATAAAATTATTTGTTTTATTATGTGACGCATCAATAAATAAAGTATTAACTAATAACATATTTTATGCTTTTTATTAAAGCTTTAACAAATGAAATAGTCTATCGAGGTGAAGTTCTATAAAATCTATAAAAAAACTTTAATTTAGTCTAAATTTATTTAAAAATTGTAATTTGTGACGCACGGTACTATTAACATATTTTTATAAAATAAAAAAAATCGTCCTATTATCTATATGTGACGCAATTTTTTTAAATTAATTAAAAATAAATTTATATCTACTGTGCGTCACAAATTAAATTAAAAGAATAATAAATTTACCACGTTTAGTGACAAAAATTACAATGATAATTAAAAAAAACATTTTAAATTTAATTTAAGAAAACTGAACTTGTGACGCACGATAAAATTCAGAATATAAATATTTATTTATATGTAGAATAAATAAAATAAAAAAAATGTTTAAAAGGTAGATTACCTCTTAATAGAACTATTCACAAATATTAGGAGTAACGACATCAGGAAAAATAAATATTTTAGAAAAAACGTCTACTGGATATTAAATATTATAAAACCATTTAATATATAAATGGATATATTATACTCGATAACTTGACATCTAAATCAATATTTTCTATAAAGATTTTCCTCTACTAGTTATATATCTGAAAATGTATAAAATATCTTTACATTAGATATTTATTTTCCTCAACTGTGTATATATAATAATATTCAATGGAATTACATTTAATAATATAAAGTAATAGAAATGTCAACTTTCTATGTTCAAAGTTTGTATATACCTCAGTAATAATAATAGTTGAAGCTTTCTATACATAGATATATAGCTTTTATGAATTGAATAAAATATAACTAATTGTAATATGATTCTTGTTTGTCTAGCTGATATTAGATACTATAAATAAAATAATATGTCTTGGGATAAATGCATACATTTAATGAAAATTACATACAGAAAATTAAATTAGAAATCTCAATATTGACGCATGTGATTAAATAAATAAAATTGTTGTCCAAAAAATATTTTGCGTTTTCGCAATTTAAATTTAAAAACAAAAATTTGAATATTATGAAAAAATATTTAAAAAATTTAAACAAAAAAATACTTTATAGAAAACTCTATATGTTTTGATTGTGACGCATGTAATTTAGATTAAGTCAAGTTGTTTTGTAAAATTTTTGTTAAACACAAACAATTCTTTAATATAATTACTTTAGAAAAATTAATAGTGACGCATGTAATTTTGATTAAACCGCAATTAAGTTTTACTATTAAATTTTAGTCCAAAATTTTTTTTGTGTTTTCGCAATTTAAATAAAAAAAAATGTTTTGTATATTACAAAAAAAAAACAATATTTAAAAAATTCGAACATTGAATTACTTTTGAAAACGCTATGTTTTAATTGTGACGCATGTAATTTTTATTAAAATTCATTTAAGTTGTTTTATAAAATGTTCGCAAAATAACCCCATTTTTAAATAATACAAGTAAAAAATATTTACAAAATTCAAAATGAAAATTACTTTAGAAATAATAATAGTGACGCATGTAATTTTAATTAAATCAAGTGAGTTATTTCATAAATTTTTCGACCTAAAAATGGTCTGCATATCCTCAATTTAAATTTAAAAAAATATTTTTTAAATATTACAAAAAATTACATTCCAATATCTTTAACGACATCTCCATAAAAAAAACGTAATCCCAAATTATCGCAACAGATACCGTCAACTTTTGCACCTTGTAATAAAATTTGTATTTTCATTAGTGCGTCTTCTGAATAGTATAAGAAGAACTGTATTTTTTATTAAAAATGATTATTTAAATATGTAATTATTAAAAAAAAATTAACAACCCAACAATAACCATTTCTACTCATCGCGGTTGTCATATTTAAATTATAAAATGGTAAAAACAATTTTTTTTTATAAAAAATTACATGAAAAAAACGGACACAGTGGCAGATGAAGAAAATGACTTGCATTATCTGGCGCACATTTATACGTTTTTGACAATATTTTGTTGTTGTTATTTTAATCATCTTTTAAGATTACAAAAGAGATAAAAAAAAATTTCATATGCATTTATTATGGCCATGCACTTAATAAAAATTTATTATTTTATTAAAAAGATGCGACAATACGCGAGAAGATTGCTTGCGCATATAGTTAGTAATAAAGTGCTGTGTGCTGCTGCACAGCAACTTTCGGGGAAAGGAAAACGACCAAACAGGTTTTTCATAATAATATCTTTAAGACTTTGCTATATTGCTTGAGTAAAAAAAGATTTTTTTTATTTAATGATAATTTATGGCTTCTTTGTATTTATCTTTTTTAATAATAATAACACATAAAAGCAACCAAAAAAAAAGAGACTCGAATGAATAATTTCAGTTTTGTTATTATTCTTATAAAATCTCCCTCAGTATAAATTCTAAGCGATTAACTTTTAGAAGATGAAAAAAATTATTTAACAATGTGTTTTGAATTTAAGAAATAAACACAAAAAAAAAGACTTTATACAAGCTTACGATGGATGTTTCAATTTTAATCCCATCTTAAAGAGCGCATACGCGTATATTATATTATTCAGCTTAATATTTTTCGTATTGTTAATGATGCGCGCAATATTATAATATATATACCCATGTGGAGTCATTTAAAATAACATCAAAACATAATAGTACAAAGAAATAGGACAGCTTCGAAAGTTCAACTTTTTTTCCTTTCTCTTAAATTTGGCTGTACTCAAAATATTTGTCTAATTTTGTTGTTGTTTAATATAATTTATATGACGCACGCAATTATAGACAATAAACTATCGTTTATTGTCATTTTTTTATTAAAAAATACAATACAATATGTTAGTTTAGTTTAGCTTGTGAGTTGTGACGCACAGAACAATAATTTTGTGACGCACATAAAAATTATTAAAACTATATTTTTATTTTGTTTACATAATAAAAAAAAACAATTAAATATTGGCAACTATAAAAATAAATTAAAATATTGACGGACGAACATAGAAAATTATTGTATCCGTCATAATTATTCTAATTTACTATTATTATTAAAAAGATTGCTAAAGACTCTTAAAGTTATTAGAAAAAAATACAAAATATTTTATTATACAATACTGGCAATGTGAGTGTTTTTAAAAATTATATTAATAATTGTGACGCACAACCTAACCAAATTGTAGATACCCCATAAAAAATATTATTTTACTTAAACTTGTTCAACAAATATCGATAAACTCAAAAATTTGCGTCATACAAAAGATTAATTTTTTTATATGAAGCTTCAATAAATAAAATATTAAATGCGTTTTTTATGTTTTTTATTATAGTTTAAAAAAATCTAAATTTATTTAAAAAAAAAATGAGTTTGTGACGCACGGTAAAATTATTAGAAAAAAATTAAAAAAAATTGCGTTACATTTATATGATTTGTATGACACATAAAAAACTTAATTTTCTTAATATAGTTTCTAACTTTCATAGAAGTTAACCAAAATAAAAAAAATTATGATGCACAAACTTTTCGAAAATAATTTTTTTTTTTAATTATTCCTGGAATTATATCCGGCATAAATTATTATTTAATAATTTATTATAATTATTGTTTAAAAAATTTCTATAATATCAATTCAATAATTATAATTTGAGACTTGAAATTCAATAAATGTGACGCATACATAACAATATTATTGTAGACACCGCTATAAAAAAATAATATTTTGATTTAACTTTGCTAAATCAATATAAATTTAAAATAAACTAAGTATTAAATAATAAATATATTATATTAAAGTTAAACAGTCTTAATTTTATTGGGTTTAAATTGTGACGCACGAGAAAATTATAAAAAATATTATTCACATAAAGACGATTTGTATTTTGTGACGCATCAAAAGATTTAATTTCCTTAATAATTTCTATCTATTTATCGTAATTTACTAAAACAAAAAAATTATGACGCACAAACCTTTTGAAAATAATTGTTTAAAAATATTTCTCCTATTTAAAAACAAGTTCTCGAATTACGTCCGTCATATTTTTTTTAAATTTATTAATTATTGTAAAAAAGATTGCTGCAAGTTTAGTTATAAGAGGAAAAAATAAAATAGTGTATTGAAATTCAATTTGAGTCTTAAAATTCAATAATTGTGACGCATAAACATTACAATATTGTAGATGCCGCTATAAAAAATAATATTTTGTGGCAACTTTGTTAAACAAATATAAATTTTAAATAAAATTTAGAAATAAATAATAAATATATTATATTAAAGTTAAACAAAATAGTCTTAATTTATTTGAAAAAGTTCAAATTGTGACGCACGGTAAAATTATAAAAAATGGCACCTATTTGTGCTTTGTGACGCATCAAAAAAAAATGATTTTTTATAAATAACTTGTATTTTTTATAATTATACAATAAAGTCTAAATTAATAAAAAAAATGAACTTGTGACGCACGATACAAAAAAAAAATCGAACATTTTTACCCGCATTCTCACTGTTTATCCACATTAAAACTATTATATACATTATACATTGTATTCGTAAAGACAACTTTTAACAAAATTTAAAAAAGATTTTGTTACCACATTTTATTATCTTCGGCTATACGCACAGGTCTTTAAAACGAAATTTTCATGGTAGCTTTAAATAAATAAAATTCTATAAAAGACATTTTTCTTACAAAAAAAAATTCGGTAATATTCTATAAAATAATGATGTAAATGCGATAGTATGAAAAGAATTTTTTTTTTTTTTCAAAAATATCACATTATACAAAATGTATAACAAATTGTTTACCTTAAATGGATGTGAATAATAATAATTCTCCGCTCATATAAAATGTTTAAATCGGAAAGGTGTATATTAATCTAATTTATAATAAAATGTGAATGAATTCAAGTTGTTTTTTTGGTAATTCCTCATTTTATTAATGAAAATGATAGAAATTTAGTGATATATAAAAAGGATAAAGATTAGAAAGGCATATGCGTTTTAAAAAGAGATTACTTCAATGTAGACTAGATTAAAGCCTATTTTTAGACCTCCAAAGTTGGTTTCATTATTAAAATGTTAAGCTCGTTTCTATATATCGAATAGATTTATTGCTTTTAAACCATACAATTTGTATACACATTTCTTTTAATAATTATATTCATTTAAAGAAGGGGTTTTTTATCAGTAATTGTATTGTAATTTGGAAATTAATAAAACGAATTGTTTGTTTTCGGAACTTCCGTCCTATGCGTAATGGACTTTTAATGTTAAATTTAAAATATATTATCTGTTAATTTTGAAATTGTTTTTAATTGTCTTAGAAAAATGTGTCATTTTAAAGAATAATACAAATTATTGTAAAAGACAGTTGTGATGCGTCACATATTTTAAATTGAGAAATTTTTTTTTTCTGAATCCAAAAACGAAAAATAAAATAAACTTAAAATAGAGTTAACTTTTGTTTATTAAAAATTTTAATATTGCTACATCCACAAAAGTAATTTAAAATAAATAAATATTTGATTGCCGGAGCCGGGAGTATTAAATTTAACTAGAAACTGTATATGAGTAGACATTTATGATAAGCGTTTTTTACAAAATAGTAACAACATAGGAACAAATACTAATAATAAATATTTTATTTAAAATTTTGTTTTAATTTGGAAATTTTAAGTAAATGTTATTGTGACGCACACATATGATTTTTAAATTTATATTTATATATTATAGCATCTGTTAGTACCCACGTCTCCTCTATTTTGTCTTCATGTTATATAATCGTATAGCGCTGATATATTTACTCTACACGCAACACACACACACGTAGAGCCGCTTATATACATCATCCGGCTGCTCTGTATATTTTACCTTCTCTACAATGCATTGTACAGCCGCTTATATACATCAATCGAGCTGCTATGTATGTTCATCTCCACATGCACCAGCCGATTATGTACAACACGCAACTTAGCTGGCTATTCTATGTACATAGCTAGCTTTGTATATATTTTACCCCCACCACAACACATCACGCAAAATCGATTACATATGGGCGAGCGCACGTATAAATACAGAAGCAAACAGAAGGAAAAATCACTTCTATGTTGAACGTTAACGACTGCGTTAGATGCCAAGCTCGACCAATCGTTAACTGTAGATATAGAATGGAGCGTTGTTTGCGACCTCCGAGACGCGAAGGTTTTCACCGTCCTCTCAACTAGCTTAAGTATATTTACCTTTTTTTAAATTGTAATCCTTGTAAAGTAAAGTTGTTCTTGTTTTCTTTTTTTATAATAAAGATTTTGCATTTGAAAATTATACAAGAAAAAACGATGGACATCAATATATTATAATAAACCAAACAAAATACATAAATTCGATTAAATCATAAAAACAATTTTCCATAATAAAGAAATTAAACAATAAAAATCTTCAATACTCAAGTGTTGAATATAAAATAATAAAAGTTAGCACACAAAAAAAAAACAGAAGAAAAGTAAAAGTAAAATTAACCCTTCCGCAACAAAATCATAAAAATCTCCCACGCACCAAGCCTATAAACACAATAATATAATAAATAATTTATTTATTAATTTTTAGTAATATTTATTGTAGGACACAAGTTGTGTTCGGCACGTTTTATTATTGATTACCATTCATTTGTTTTTATAGTCTCTCCCCCAGAACAATAAAAGATGTTTTATTTTAGCGAATAGTTAAGAGATCCTTTGTACGCCAGCAATATACAAAGGAAATAAACAATGAAATGAATGTGGTGAAGATTGCTTTAGATTTTAACTATATGTGCGATTGGTGAAATGGCTTCTATAATATAACCGAATGGCTGAGCTATATTACATTTAGGCTTAGGATAGGTTCTTTAATTCTATATAGTACAATATATCGTCGTTATAAAGCCAATAGTCACTAACTACGTTTTTCCGAAAACTCTAAATTCGTGAACGCGGAAAAGTGTACATCACTGAGAAGGTATGTTATTGAAAAATCTGTTTGATATCACTAAGAAAAAATCGTTTTTCTACACCTTATATCTCAGTTGTCTAAAATTGGAGTTGGACATTAACTTTTTTCGATCAATAAAAATAAGAAAGAGATAGAAAATATAAGATACAAAAATGTGTACACTCGAATGGAACAATTCTATTGAGAGGAAAAAAAGTCGTCTTTCTTAAAAAAAGTGTCCTTCCAAAAAACAGTCGTCGTTCAGAAAAAAAGCCTTCTTGCTAAAAAACTATCTCTTTCTTTGTTTTTTTTATGACTTGTAAAAGTTATAGTATGTGTGATGTGAAATAAAAGGCGTGAACGTCTTGACAAAAATTACATTTTTATTTTTTAGAATTTTAGCCCATCATTCTCCCTTCAGACTGTCAAGTATATAAGATTTTCTTAAACATACTTTAACCTCCTCTTAAGGTTTAAGTGAGAACAATGGACTAAAATGTTAGCCCTTGTGAAAATCTTTTATTTGACATCCGTAAAATTCTTTTTTTTTGTTTGACATAATTGAGCAGTGGGTAACGTCACGGCTCTGTATACAAGATTCAGAAGGTTCGAGGTTCAGCAGGGCCAAAAGTTTTTCAGAAATTAGCTGTCCCTTTCATTCGCAAGTGTTTATTAAAAGGCGATTTCAGTGGTCCGGAAGTGACTTAAAGCCGTTATCCGCCTATATGATACCAACAGATAGGGTCCCTCATTATATAGTGTAAAACTCACTCACTGATTACTAAAAAACAATATACCGGTGCGACATGCTGACAACATTCCTCATTAAAAACGGTTTGTCATGAAAGAACCTGGTAATCAGATTGAAACAATGACATTGGTTTAGCCCAAGACCCTAATCGGGTAGTAGTGTCAAATTATTATTATTAGAATTCGAATAAATCGAATAAAAAAAATGATTTTGATTAAATCAAATTTTTATCGGATCAAAATCTGAATGAATAAAAATTCTGATCGAATTAAAAAAGTTGAACCAAAATTCATATCGAATCAAATAAAATATTATTTTGGCCTGACACGGAAAAAGTAATATTTTTTTCTTTTTTTACGTTATTTGTACTAGTAGTTCCGCTATTCACCGTTAATCGCTGTAGGTCGGTATCAAGCGGTGTTAAATGAAGAGTTTATTGAATCAAAATCTGATGAAATCAATATCTGATCAAATCAAAATTTGATTGAGAAAATAATATTTTGATCGAATCAAAATCAAAATTTATTCGAATCAAAACTCTGATCAGAAATGTCATATTGTACATGTGATATTTCTGCCCGTTTAAATCAGAGTTTTGATTCAATCAAATCAGCATTTTGTTTCAATCAAATAAGAATTTTGATTCAATCAAATAAGCATTTTTTTCAATCAAATAAGCATTTTGATTCCATCAAGATGAACTTTTTATTCGATCAAAATGAACTTTTTATTCGATGAAAATGAACTTTTTTTATTCGACCAGATTTTGATCTGATCAAATTTTGATTTGATCAACTTTAGATCCGATCAAAATCATCGTTTTTTGATTCAATCCTAATTTGGATTCGATCAAAATATTTTTTTTATAAATTTTTTTTTATCAAAAATCAATTTTTTTTCGATCTTGATTCGATCAGATTTTATTAAAAATATTTTTTTGATCGAATCAATTTCTGATTTGGTAGAATACAAATTTTTATATTTGCAACAAGTCTGTGCCCGAGCCCCGAGTATTAGAGTATAAAATAGTAAAAGCAAAAATGTTTGATTTTATAGTGTTATGGAAAAATTAATTACTTAAGCCCTTTTGCCCAGAATTATAAGTTAGTGACTTATGACTCTCTAGCCAGACGATATAATATTTCAAGGTTTCTTATATAGAATATATTTTCGCTATATTATATTGAAACAATGTGTAACATCGAATGTTTTACTATAAATTCAGGTTTAATAATAAAAAAATATTTTATAGCAAAATAAATTCTATTGTAATGTGCGAAAACATAAAAAAATGTTCAATTTAATGGTTTTAGGGTCTGGCTGGCCATTTCATAATAATAAAGCTAAATGAAAGTAAAAAGGGTGCGAATATATTGTGTACCTATATGTACATGACGTGTAAAGGTATAAACTTTTGATTTTAATTGTTTTATACAATTTATAGTATAGAACTTTAAGAATTATTTGTTATATGGATTAACTTACTCATATTTTTGTATTTCTGCAGAAAGCTTTTAACAAAAATATTGATATTCTTTTACTTCTTGTTATATTGTTATGCAAGCTATGGTAAGAGGTCTAAAAACTGCTGAGTAAACTTTGCGCTGCTTATGAGATATTTCGATGAGATTGAGCAAATTATCATAAATATTTAGAAAATGATATAAAATCCTGTGGAGAACATCATAATCATAAAAACTAAAAATATTTATTTCTACTTTTAAGCATTTTTAAACTAAAAATGCAAACAAAAACAGTCTGTCCGTCCGTCTGCACAAAAAAATACACCAAGAAATAAAGCAAATATGTAGAATCCTCCTCCTCCCGGATCCTCTTTAATCTTTGTAAGTGACTATGGAAGAAAATTTATATGCACCGGAAAGAGTAAAAAACGACGGGGTTTATAACCAAGGACAGCTTCTCTGAAAAAGGCCGAGCGTCGAAAACTCACAAAAATGAAAAGTTCAATGAAGATTGTTGGCGGTGAAAAGGTCTATCCGGCGGCAGATGTTAAACGTCTGTCTGCTCAATAAAATATACTAAGAAATATGGCAAATATGTAGAATTCTTCACCTCCCGGATCCTCTTTAATCTTTGTAAGAAGCTAAGGAAGAAAAATGTTTGTTTTGTCTACAAAATTAAATGCACTGGAAAGAGAAAAAAAAATTACAAGGAATAACTAAGGAGTGCCGCTCTGAAAGAGGCCTAGCGTCGAAAACTCTTAGTATTGTTGAGCAGGAATGACTTCCAATATAAAGTTTGAATGGTTATACGGTAGTCCACATAATTTTTTTACTCTTCCTATGGTGTGTTAAATTGAAGAATTTGAAACTCTCCTTTTTAAAAGTAGCCTAGAACAACCTTCGAAAAAGTTGTTCAGGTCGGAAATACCTTCCGTAAAGAGCCCTATTAAGATTGTCCTTGAGGTGCTGCAAATGAGGGAATTCCGCACTTCAGGCAGACATAGTTCTAAAATACAATAATTTTTTTTTTAATATATGAAAATCTCCATTTTTATCTGTCCACATATCATGCGTCACTGGTAACATATTTTTACTTTTATTTATATACGGTTAGTATAGAATAAATAAAAGTCTTGTAATCGCGATGAAATTTTGAAAAAT
>JANSTW010049435.1:0-12851 GCA_027564275.1 Diadocidia ferruginosa
TTGGTATCATATAGGCGGACAACGGCTTTAAGTGACTTCCGGACTACTGCAATCGCTTTTTAATAAACACCTGCGAAAGAAAGTTGATAACCCAGATGTGAAAATTTTTTTCCCTACCGAGCTCGAACCCACAACCTCTTGATTTATAGAGCCGTGACTTTACCCACAGCTCCATACTGGTTATTAACGTTTTATGATGCCCTGATTAAAAAAAAAACTAGAAAATATAAAATGTCCGTCCGTCAGCAAAATATCAGACACAAGAAAGTTTTACACCAATCGAGGGATTTGTCCAATTTTTGGTGAGGATGTCTTATTAGTGGTCCCATAGTCTGGGATTGCAGTTATGGCGTCTCTAGGTCAAATATGAAGGGGGCCTCCATACGATTTTTTCCCAAAAAATAGCCGAGAAATATGAACATATAGAGAAAATTTTGGCGGATTTGGCCAAATTTTGGTAGAGGTGAGTTTTAAGAAATGTATAGTTTAGAAATTACATTTGGAGTATCTAGGTCAAAGATATAAGGGGCTCCTATACGATTTATTTTTTGAAATGCCCGAAAAATATGAGCATATAAAGAAAGTCTTTTACCAGTGGCCGGATTTGACCAAATTTTGGTATGGGTGAATTTTTTTTATTACATTATATTAAATTAAGAGATTCTAGAGTGAGGTTTTGATGTGTTCCCAGAATGGCCGTGTGGATTTAAAATCGGCTTGTTAACATCAAACCATCAGTCATATCCGCCAAGCTCACCATCAGAATCTAAGTTTAAATTGTTTATACTGTGAATACTATAAATCTTCTGAGTTCACGAAGACCAAGTATAATTATATCCTCTCGAAATTTTTCATTAATATTTTTAAAAATGTTAAAAGTCCATAAACTCTTAAATATCTCGATATAAAAACAAACTATAACATGTAACCTTCAAAATAAACGGATCATATATTAGCGACGCACGCAGCGAATTTGGCTAATAATAATTATAAAAAAACGAAGAAATTCAACATCTAGAGTCTACACTCTAGACTATGAAAACATGAATTATTTACCGAGCAGCGAATTGTTTTCTAAAATATTCCAAGCGCAATTTATTTGTTTAAGATATGGGGAGTAATTACCCCCATTAATTACTCCCTCTTCGATTCATGGTTGGTTAAAGCTCTCATTATTAATATTAAAAAGCTCAAAGTTCTACGAAAACTATTTTTTATAAGTTAACTAAATTTACATATATGCATACATTTGTTCCGCACTTTCGCGATATCTCCTAAATACAGCCCTGAGTTTAAAAAAATTATATTTTTTGTATACAGTTTTTTATAAATATACAAAATATAAATTTTAAGAGAATTTTTATTAAAAAATGTTTGTATTTACAAACATTTAAAATTTTCTGAAGTCGGGCCATTCTAATACAACTCTGAATATTAAATTCAAAAACTTTAAAAAATATTATTTTTTTGTAAAACAATAAAAACATTTTTTGTAGAATGAACTCGGTATTAAAATAATAGTAATAATACTTAAATGTTAACGTTGAGTCTAATTTGCGGGTCCCTAATGGGCCTATTTCTATATTTTTTTTTTTCAAAAAAAGAAAGTTGAATCCAAAACTTCGACGCATCCGTCTAGGATCAAGAAAGATACAGACTATTGACCACTTTTTTTTTAACAAAATCGGACACTGTGCGGCGTATCAAGACGTATCGACAAAACAACAGTTAACACTTTCGCAAAGAATTGTACTCCAAAGGAATTTACTTTTCTCGGCAAATTGTCTGACAAGCCTATTTGAGCAATATTTTCTTATTAGGAGCAATTTTAGCTAATTCTTCAATTGATATTGTTCTTCGTGACACTTATTATGTTGTCGTCCATTTTATTATGTTTTATCGATGGGAGCAGTCTTTGCTTTTATGGCAGGATTTGTATTTTGATTTTCTCTATTTGGATCGAATAATTTAAAATTTCTGTGAGATAAGATTCTGAAGTCAGCAATAAAAAACGATTTTAGTGATAAAAGTTGAAAATCTGGTCGAATCAAAATTTGAAAGAGGCAAAAAAGAGAGAATTAAACAATCTTTTTTTTTGATCAAATACAATTTTTGATTCGATCAAAACCAATTATTGATCTTTGATCGAGATTAAGCCTTCTTCATTATTATTATGAGAGAAAAACGAGTAAAATTTCACAAGTCCATTTTCTACATTGCTCCAATTTAACACTTAAAATAATAACACAATCCACTTTGAATAAAAATCAATTAAATATTTTATTATCAGTACCAAAACATGCTAACAAAACTTAATTGTTATTTATTATTTATTTATATGTTCTCCTAAAAAGTCTTTTTATTTTTCTTTATTTTACTATAATAACGACTTTACATAATGACTACTAATTTATTTTATTATTTTTTATTTATTTATATAAATGACTAAACCAATGATGTCCAAACTATCGATTTAAAAAAAAAAGAAAACGTATTCTTCCTTTTTTTCGCTGGACATTCATTCGGACTAACATGAAAACAAAATATTATATTTTATTGATGATGAGTTTTTTTGTTTTGTAATAACAAACAAAAACCATTTAGAATATTTGTGGATAAACAAACCAAAATAGGCTTTTTAGACAAAATTACGATAATAATAATATAGCTTATTCTGAGTATTTCGCGTTACACATTACATATCAGTCGGGCTTTTAAATTTTGTTGGTCAACAATCAAAATGGCACAAATGTAATTAATGTGTTTTTTAGAATATTTTATTATTGACAATAAAAAAAATCATTCAAAAGGTTGAACCCTGGGAACACAGAAAAGTTGTATTTTATTCTCCTAGGTTCAACCACAAAGATTTAAGTGCTATTATTAATGTGTGCGATGCTCTTTGGTTCAAATAAAATGATTATCTCAACTTAAACAATATATTTAAGTTGTTTTGTTTATCGCGCTTAGTTCTAAATGATTTTTAATATTTTTTTTTATAATATTGTGACCCATTACAATCAATGTTTAGCATGTTGTTTAGCGGCATTTTCAACCGAAAAACATGCAAAACGAATCACAATTGTTATAACAAAATATAATGCTACGAATGGCGGGGATTTGGTTTTGTGTGTATGTTTTTGTTTTTAATAATTTGTTAATATTTTTTTTATGATGAGAAACTTAAAGAATATTGTCAAAACATATTCATTCAACTTGCTGCTATTTCTGTGCTCTGATTTGGTGGTAATGCTGTAATGTTTCCATTTAAATTACTTATATCTTTGACCGATTCTTTTATTTCGTTAACGATTTCCTCGGTGGTCTGTTGTTTTTGTAATTCTACGTCTGGTTTACTATCTGCTGCACCCTCTACTAATTGTTGTTGTTCGGATTCTTTTTGACGTTTTTCTATTTCATTTTTTAAATTTGCAATATCCTTTGAGCTACAAAGAAAAGAGAAAAAAACGATTTAAATCTTTAAACTTTTAACAGATAGTGTTTTGCCGTTGCTATTTTCAAGCCAATTTCGAACTGATTTATTTTTTTATTTTTTTTAAACACGAAACACCGTTTCAATAGGACAAAATTTGACTGGCTTGAAAATAGCAATGGAATCACTGTGGGAGATAATTAATTGAAATTAAATTTACCTATACGAAATGAATAGAATTCCATTTATTGCATTTAACATATCAAGAACTGAATCCATTGAAGGAGGTTGGATGTGAATTGGAGGCAATTCTGATATTAGTTTACCATTTGAACAAATATTGTTCATCTTCTTTTGTAAAACTACGGCCTGTTGTGTTAGATGGCGTAAACATTCTGAAGATTCTTGAGTTTTTTCATGATTTTCACCAAACTATCATAGGAAGAGATATTATTCCAAAAGGTACGACAATATTTCGCTACCCCTTACCTGTTGCTTATAAATTGCATAGGTTTCCTTTTCACTGTTTAGCGCCGATCGAAAATCGCCCATGCAACTCTGTGTTCTGGCCACCAAATGATAACTAACCGCAACTTTCATCGATTTCTCACCATAATATTTAATATTCAACGCTAATGCATGCTCCAAGAACCGTAACGATAGTTCATATTCACCGACTGCATGCAAAATTAAACTTATGTTGCTCTGCAAATAAATATTAAATGAATATACAAAAATTTGAAGCAGAAAATCTGTTTTTTACTTACGTCAAGCAATGCAATATCCGGATGATTATCACCGCAAATTAACAATGCCAAATATCTTGCACGATACAATAGTTTCAAAGCTGTACTGATTTGACTGTTTGCAAAACTATACAGCGCCAAGTGTGTCTGAAAAGAAGAGCACAAGATTTCGTAAATTATAGTTCATAACCAGAAAAGCAACATTTAATTACATATTCCGATATAGTGTAGGGATGATCGATGCCATTGACTCGTTCGCTCATTAAGACAGCTCGCTGTTGAATGGCCAACGCTTCTTGTGGATCGCCCATTATATAACTTAGCCTGGCCAACATGCGTAAACATTGTGCATTCTCGGAATGCATGGCACCATAAACATTGTTCAATAGATTCAGTGCTTCATTGATTAGTTCGAAACCTTCTTTGTAATGTGATTGCTGTATTTTTGTTTGTCCGGTTGTATAGAAATTGTATGCGTCGGAAGCACGTGGATTTATGTGTTTAACGATTGGGAACACATTGACAATGTCGTCTTCGTTAAAGGTCGACTTATTACGTGATTCGAAATTATATTCTCTCAATAGGATTTGAATGCCAACTTTTAGACAGAATGCCCGTAACAGACCGAGTTTATGAAATTTAAACATTTCGCAAGCACCATCAACATAATCACAACCCAAATCAAAATCCCAATAGGATTTCAATTCTTTTTTTATTTGTTGCCACAATGATTTCTGGTTTAAAGTGGCCCATTCTGAGTTGTCGTTGCCCAGAAAATTGCTTGTGCTACCCTTCTTTTTGTTACGACGTTTCTGTGTTTTTTGCAACTCTTCTTGTCCCAAAATCGGACTCAATACCTGGCCGGACGTTAGGAAACAATTGAGAAAGTGACTTATGGCCGACGATAAATTCATTAGATCAGTATTTTGCATGTAAACATAGAAAATATGTTTTGCTGCACGTAAAATCAGTTCTTGTACGGCAATTGTATTCAGATATTCCAATTCTGGTATTTTTGCCAATAGATTTGCAACTTTTCCTAAATAACGAACATTGATTCCACGACTGTGCAGCGCTTCCGTTAAAGTTGTACCATCCATCGGTGCCGATGAATGATCCAAACATTCTTTTACGAAACTGGGAATTTGGCGAGTTACCAAAAATGCGGCCGCTTCGGTAACAAGTTTCTTTTGCTTCTTTAATGAATTCGGTGCATCTTCGTCGTAAACGTGTTGGATACCCGGTGAAAATACGTCTGCATTAAAACGAATATCAAATTCATATTCTTTGAGTGATCCAACCGCGGCACAAGCACGCTTAACAACATTTTTCGAATCGGCAGCCTTTTTCTCATCCATTGATAATGTTTCCAAAATTTTCTTTGCATCAACCGCTGCCGGCGGTGTTGATTTTGTGGTTGGTTCCGCTTTTTCAACTACCTCTGCGGCAGCAGCAGTGGTTGGCTTACTGGTTTCGACAATCTTCTCAATCGATGATTCGGTGTCATCTTGTTTGGTGGTGGTCTCACCATCATCGTCATTAGCTTTGTCTTCAATACTTTTCTGTTGATCTTGTTTTTTCGTTGAATCAATCAGTTGCAAATGATAAGCCGCATACTTAATAAACATAATGTATCGATCGTCAACAAATGCATCGAGCAGTTCTTGTCGCAAACAACTCAATTTATGTTTATGTTCAATTGGAAAACCTAACGCCGCAACCTCTTTGGGCAACTCAATGTCTAAATTTTTCAAAAAGTTTACATCCGGTGGAAATGTGCGCAATAAATCCAATATATAATGACGTCCATCATTACCGATAATTCCCTTACACTCAACCGATGAGCAAATTTCGATTTTTTCCATTTTATCATTAAGAACTGAATGGGGTAGAATTTTCAAATGTTGTCCAGCCGCACTGAGCAATTCAAAGTATTTCTCATGACCCAAAACAGTTTTACCAAAATCAATGGATCCATAGACAACAGATTGTTCTTGCTCCCGTTCCAAAATACCGGGAATGATCGACTGAGCCGTTACACGATATCCACGATAATCAATGATCACTGTACCCAGTGTATAGAGACCCTCAATGTCAACTGCCGAATAAACACGAACGCCATGTAAATCATTTCTGGGTGCAACAAATGCAGCCGCATCTCCGCCCAATTCCTTATAGTGATCGCGTACGTCAAAGCCCAACGAAAAGAATATATTGTTCCAAATAAACATTTGCATTTTAGCATCTTCACCGGGATTTATGGCCATCACATTGCCATCAATGACGGCCATAGCACCTCTTGTCGCAGCCGTCACAAAATCGCTGTGCACTTTGAAAATAGAGCGCTCTCGATGCAAACGTTCCGGCAACGTTTTTCGTGATAATTCGCGAGTAGTTTGCAATTCTTCATTCCAATCTCTCGTTTGTCCGGGTATGTGCTCTTCGTATCCCAATTTCGATGAGAAAGTATCTTCGGCACGAATAGCGTCCAGCGTGTGTTCCAAAACTGGTGCACACCAGGTGTAAATTTGATATGGGGTAGCAACCCGTTCGAACGGATGACGAAGAGTTCGCTTCCGTTGCATTTGCGCAAAACTACGTTTAAATGTTGGTGAAATTTGAGACAACAGATCAATTAACGAATGACACAAATGACTTGGACTGTCCGGTTTAGGATTGAAAGTTTCCTCTGACGATTGGTTGATGTAGAATCCACGAGGACATGCAGTAATATGAAAACGTTTATCCTCCATTGTTATTACATACAAATACATCAGATCACCATGCAATTTCCGTGGGCCAGGTGGTGGATTCCATGCAGACGGAGTCAATACCTTGAGGGATGGCGTTCCCTTTGAATTCTTAATGCCCGGTTGAAGTGGCAATAGAGGTCGGTCCTTTGAACCGGGCATAATATAATCGGGTGGCGTACAATCAACACTATCCGGTCGAGTTTTCTTCTTTTCCAACAAATCACCTTGAGTTATGTTGTGCAAAAAAGTCAACGAATAACAATCCATACCGTTATAGGCGTCTGTTGGATCCATACATTTCAGCAAATCACGAACATGACGAACATGAATGCGAGCCTCTCGCATCGTATACTGTTCTTCGACAACCTTAACCACAGAACCCTCCTTCAATCCTTCGATATTCTTCAGTTCGGCAAAATTGTCCAAAGTAACGCCATCCAATTGTAATGAAAAGCATGTTCGGTGACATGTATCTTCACGATCCATCAGCAGTTGATGGATTTCTTGTACCAATTCCATACTTGTTACTGGAATAGGCAAAGCCTCCATGCCAGGACTTATAATTTGAATGTTATAGCCAATGTCTTTATCATAGTCAGCATTTATGTCGGTTGCTGCTGCAGTGGCATCTTCTTCTTCTTCTTTTTTCACATCAGCATCATGTCCGTTAACAGTGCCAGCTTCATTATTCTCTTGATGACCATTTGTTGTGGGATTCGCACCATTTTCTGAAATATACAAAGTTTCGATTTTTATAAAACAAAATCAACGTCTCGTTTACTCTAAAGCGAGGCAACATTGGGACCATTTTACCCTTTTTGCTTTTACTATTCATACAAAAAATCCATATGATATACCGACGGTTAAACAATAAATTCGCATATCCTCAAAAATACAAAATGTTCAGGAGCACAAAACAAAACAATTTACAGTATAGCGAATATGCTCCAAATAGGACCCACCTTCTATCCTGTAAAGGGTCATCTCCCGACCAACAAATTATACTACGGCGACTACGGGGGAGAATTTAAAGTTTAAATGAAAAAGTTTAATTTAGGTCAAAACGGTCCAATTGCCAGGACCATGTTTTTTTCTCGTTTTATGATGCCCTGATTCAGAAAAACTAGAAAATTAAAAGTGGCCGTCCGTCTGTCAACAAAATATTAGAAACAAGAAAGTTTTACACCAGTCTAGGTATTTGGCCATTTTTGGTGAGGATGAATTATTGGTGGGCCCCTACTCTGGGATTGCATTTGGAGTTTCTAGGTCAAAAATCAAGGGAGCTCCCATACGATGTTATTCCTATAAATGTCCGAAAAAATTAGCCTCTATATGCTAATTTTTTCGGCCATTTTTTGTGTTTTACGAGTAGACGGATTTGGTCAAATTTTGGAGAGAGTACGTTATTAGTGGTCCTTAAATCTGGGATTGTATTTGGGTTCCCTACGTCAAATGGAAAGTTGGGCTCCATATGTATTATTTTATTATTATGGGCCAC
Organism: Diadocidia ferruginosa; assembly: GCA_027564275.1. NCBI lineage: Eukaryota > Metazoa > Arthropoda > Insecta > Diptera > Diadocidiidae > Diadocidia > Diadocidia ferruginosa. Next base: position 8,431 of record JANSTW010049435.1, read on the forward strand.
ACATTGGAGGGCTTTGACACAATGGTCTATACCGATGGGTCCAAAATGGACTGTGGTGTTGGTTCCAGAATCTACTGTGAAAATCTTAATATATCAGAATCAGTTAGACTAGCGGAGCCAATAATACTCCCAGGCAGAGTGTGGCACTTGTCGTGGATATCCAAGAAGCTATCTTAGCTTTTAACTCGTTTACTAACACTTCTAAACTTGTTAAGCAATGCTATGACGAACTTTCAATCATTGGGAGTCAGTACGACATCACTCTTATTCGGGTGCCAGGACAACGCAACATTGCTGGCAACGAGCGAGTTGACGTTCTGGCTAGACTAGGCTCTATTCTGGATGCTAAACAAGCTTGGGAAGTGCATCCATCCTTAAAGCTTATTAAGAATAAGATTCAAACGCACTTCATGCGTATAGCTGTCTTGAGATGGAAAAACTCCATGTCATGTCGTAAGGTAAGGAAGACCTGGCCATCTTACAACAACAAAAAAAGTACGGATGCCGTTGCGGAGTTGTCTCCTGTGGTCATCTCCAGGCTGGTAGCGGTAATTTCTGGCTATTGGGCTATCGGAGTTCATGCATCCAGTTTAGGTACCCGTAACTATGTGATCTGTCGTAGTTGCTGTGAAGATAACGAACCGGAGACAATCGAGCATTTTCTCTGTGATTGTCCAGCTTTGGGTAGATCAAGATATTTATTTCTGGGAAAGTATGTATTTACTAACCTTGATCAACTCGCCAGCAAAGATATTAAGGAGCTACTGGGTTTCCTTAATTCCACAAAGTGGTTTTGATCGGTTTAATCAATTATACAAATGTTCTCTAATGTGTGGTATCAAAACGGCAGTCTATGCTAATTGAAGCCAAGCTCTAGGTTTGATTCTGGCTTACCATTCTAACCAACCAACCCAACCATGTATTATTTATATTTTTTTTATTTGCCGAAATATATGAACATTGAGCATATTATAGAGACAGTTTGACGGATTTTTGTAAATTTTGGTGTGGCTGAGCTTAAGTGAACTCTGGGATTCATTTTGGGGTGACTAGGTAACGAGGGGCTTCCCAACTTTTTTTTGTGTTTGTAAATATCTATTAGTTCGCACTCTTTGTTATAATATGTGATCTAATAGAGAATGTTTTGGTTTGTGTTAGTTTTCAAATGATAAAATATAGGAAAAGCAGCATCCCAGTTATACTGGGGGCTCTCGGACCAATTTTTTTCTATCTGATACTATGATTTTGACGATCAAATCAAAGGTCGAGTCTTGTCAGCAACTGCGGCATTGGTCATATTTTTGGTGATGATTGGAGTAGGTTTCACACTATATGACGAACCCGATCTGTTGGTGTTATATAACTAAGCGGGCAATGGTTTTAAATGACTTTCTTTCACTGATTTTTTTGTTTGTAAACATTTCCGGTCAGACTGTGGATCGAACTCACAACATCTTGAGTACAGAGCAGATCGAGGGGGGTAATCACCTATGGAAGTCTTGGGACACCTCTTTGGAAGTCTTTGGAATTTTTGGAAGTCTTGGAAGCGAGCTTATAAGTCTTGGAATTCTTTTGAAAGTCTTGAAAATCTTGGAAGTTCTTGGAAGTCTTTTTAAAATGGAAGTTTGTGGGACAATTTATTTTCAGGTGGTTACCCCATCGGAGCAGAATACGTTAACCACTGCTCCATCATCATCGTGTCCTTTACTCCAAAGCGAGGGAGCATAGGGACCATTTTAACCTTTTTTTCTATCTGATACTATGGTTTTCATTGACGACTATATCAAAGGTGGAGTGTTGTCAGTAACTCGCACTAGCCATATTTTTGGTGATCAGTGGGCGGGTTTTTACACTATATGAGGAACCCTATCCGTTGGTATCATATAGGCGGACCAACGGCTTTAGGTGACTTCCGAACCACTGCGATCGCTTTTTTTTAAAACACATGCGAAAGAAAGGTGATAGCCCAGATGTGAAATTTTTTGAACCTGCCGAGTCTCGAACCCACAACCTCTTGAACACAAAGCCGTGACGCTACTCACTACTCCATGCTGACTAGAAAACCGCATATGATGCAAAGTTAAATAATTGCTTCAATAGATAACTCAATAACTGTATAGTATATTCTTCTCGATATTCTTAGAAAACTGCAGTTCAAAATTATGAAAATTTTTGAACCACTGATCAAAAATACAAGCCAGTAAAAAATATTATTTTATGGTTTGTTCTTGAATTACAAAATGCTGTTTGTGCCTTTAGAAATTATTATATTTTTAATTGATAAGAAATAAGATCAATATTTAGTTGTAAGTTTCTCTTTGTAGTCTTAAGTTCGCAGTTTATTATAATTAAGAGTTCTTATAAGAATAAAGAAATTAACAAATATTAATTTAATTTTTAATAGAAAACTATAACCGCAAAAGTCACATGTTCAATATATTACAAATTATGGTTAGGAATTATCTTTTATAATTTAGGAAGTCGCATAACAACAGCAATATTATACTATTTAAACGCGAAGACCATAATCAGTAGATCAACAAATTATTATTTAAATTCAATGTTGATAAAATGGATGAACCTAAATAAACAGAAAACACAAATATTTTTTTTAATCATTTCACAATTTTCTAACAAAATAAGAAAAATTTCACATTTTCTGATTGTAAAATGCGGTGTAGTAAAGCAGGCGAATAGAAGCAGCAGATAGAACGATAATTGTTACGTAACGTCGTGTTATGAGACCGCTTTGGACATATTTTCTATGACTTTTGTAAGATTCATTTAAATGAACCGAAAAGATTATTTAACTTTAATTCAAGTCTATGAGTTTTTCGGATAGCCAAACAATAAAAAAAAAGCGTATTACCGTTCTTGGGACTTTCATCTTTAACAATTTTGGATGTCGCCTTTAGATTTGAGGATAATTTTTCATTGCCCTTTAGCACATTTTCTTGGTTTGACTCGTTGTTTTTAGCAGTCTCTAATGCCATTTCACAATTGTACCACGGGATCGTTGAAAGTATTCAATATTAAACAATTTATTCTTTTCAATAATAGCAACAATAGTTTAAATCACATTTATTTCCTTGATCCTTTTATAAATGAAAAATTAAATTTTTTATTTTCTATCAAATGCACAGCACCCCACGGTTCGACACTTGCGCTGCATGTATTGTAGTTTTATCTTTGGCCGCATATCGGCACACGGCGACACATATATTTATTAGTACCAACATAAGAAATAAAAACTTTATGCTACACAATTATTGTGAATATTAGGTTAAAATGCGGCGTATCGATAAAAATTATATTGTTTACATTTTGTGAATTGTTCTCTTTTACTGCATTTTCATTAAGTGAGAAGCGTTGTTTGTGTGGTTGTCTGTATCGTCCAATTTGTAATTAATTTTTTACCCTGTATCAAAATTCGATGACAATATAATATTCTTTTTACGCCAAGACTCTTATGTCAATTAGTTTCGTCAAAAATGTCAACAATTTATATATATAAGATATATAAGACATTAGCCATCCATAGGCTTAATCCTAGGTATATAAAGGATGTAGACTGTAGATAGAGCATATAAATAAAGAAAATAACAGTGATAAATAAAAAATAAAAAACAAATATTTTTTCCACTGCAAAAATCCAGAAAAAGTAAAGAAAAAAAATTTGATAATTAAAACTAAAAATTGAATTTAATAACAAATTTATTGAATAGGTACTTCCGAAAATTCCACCTCCTCCTAAATACCACCAAAGCAGTGGCGCCAATTAAGCCACATGTTGGGGGGGGCAAGATTTTTTTTTCATATGAATGATTCTAAACAAATTGTATGTAGGCTAGGCTATGTTAAGCCATTTAATGTTACTTTTTGCACAGCTTTCTATCTCTATATACTATATTATTATATATTATTTAAAATCTAAATCGCTTTACCACCTATTAGTACGTTTCCATATGGCCCAAAAAACGACAATACGCGCCTTTGGAGCAAATTTTCCAGAAATTAAGTATGTTACAGGAGAAAACAATAAAAAAATGTTTTGGAAAATTGAAGATGGCGCCTTAATTCAAGATGGCGTCAAAACACAAAACATTTAATAACTCCTTTGTCTTAACGACTTATTACAAATTTTTTTTTTTAGTTAACACGACATTTTGTGATTTTTTGACTTTTTTGACATTTTTGTTTTTTAAGTGTGACGTCACATAAAGCAAATATTCAAGATGGCGCGTTTTCAGTTTTGTAAACAGGGGTGAGTTTAGCCCTTTATAGACCTGATCGACGATATGCACGAAAAAAACTGTTGATGCAGGATTAAAGTATTTTTAGTGTTCTTTCGAAAAAAGTTGTCGGCCGAATAGATTTGTCATATCTTCTGATAAAAATTCAAGATGGCGTCTTTTTTAGCA
>JANSTW010049446.1:0-12851 GCA_027564275.1 Diadocidia ferruginosa
TCAGATAGAAAAAAGGGTAAAATGGTCCCTATGCTCCCACGCTTTGGAGTAAAGGACACGATGATGATGATACTTTAGGATTACATTTCGAGTCTCAAGGTCAAAGATAAAGGGGGTTCCAATACTTTTTCTCTAGGATTTCCTTTGGGGTAACTAGGTAAAAGAAGATGGGCCTCCCATCTTATTTTTTGTTGTTTTAAATATCTATTAGTTCACAAATTTTGTTCAAAAATGTGAACTAATATAGAAAAAGTTTTATTTTGTGCTAGTTTTCAAATAATAATAATATATACTGAAATTTTTCGACGTATTGCCTACATCAGTTTACACGTACACCATCTTCCTTCAATTTTGATGTGCAATTTGAATATAATTTATAGATGATAGCGCAGCAATGTGCTAAGCACATGAGTTATGAACGTGGGCCTGTGGTCTACAAGTAGTATATTTAGAGCATTTTTTTGAAATAATAGATCCCTTTCCCAACGACCGCTAGTCCGATTATTCAAGTTTTTTAAATAAATAAGTACGGTCGATAAAATAATTCTTTTTTCCTAATAACTTACGCTAATTTTGAACAAATAGGATATCATCTGTAAAAATTCTCTTAAAGAAATGCAAATATTTATTAACCTTCAAAAAACATGGAAGTAAATAAGAAATAAGAAGATCGTTAATGCTAATAAAATATTCTTGCCTTTCATTATTATATCGCATTAGCCAAAACTTATAAAACAATAAATACGATTATTATATAAGTATTAACTTAAATGTAAATATAATAAATTATCGCAACAATATAACAACTAATTTAATGTTTTGTGTAAATAAAAACTATTTAAAAATAAAATTACATCATCTTTCAAATATAACTATAATCGCGGGTATGATGCGTGAGATGCTTCTGTATATTGTGGATAGACGCGGCATAAACATTTGAAATTTGTTTACATTAACGTGACTGCGTGTGTAAACAATGTTCGTGTGTAGAGAAGCCGCTTTTAACATAAAAAAACGTTTTCTTTGATTTGAAAAGATGAATTTCCAAATTTTCTAATTGAGTTGCGTTTATTTTTAGCATACAAACCTCCGCCACGTGTTCATCCATGTGAGCATAGTTCGTGTTATCCAGCCACCGGTAATTTGCTAATCGGACGTGAAAATCGTCTGCAAGCATCGTCAACTTGCGGCATTAACTCACCCGAACGCTTTTGTATTGTGTCCCATTTGGAAGAGAAGAAATGTTTCCTGTGCGACACACGAGCCGAAACCGAATATGACACGTTAAAAAATCATCGTATCGGTCAAATTATCTACAAGGCGCAGCCGGGTACCCGTGATCAATCGTGGTGGCAATCGGAAAATGGCAAAGAAAATGTCACCATCCAGTTGGACCTGGAGGCTGAATTTCACTTTACCCATTTAATTATAGTTTTTCAAACTTTTCGACCGGCCGCCATGTTGATCGAACGTTCCTACGATTTCGGTAAATCCTGGCACGTTTATAAATATTTTGCACACAATTGCGCCGAATCATTTCCGGGCGTAAAATTGGAACCGAAAAACATAACGGATGTCGTGTGCGATCATCGTTATTCGGGCGTAGAGCCGTCGAAAAATGGTGAAGTTATCTTTCGGGTGTTGCCGCCAAATATGAACATTGAAAATCCGTACGCTGAACATGTGCAGAATATGTTGAAAATGACCAATTTACGTATAAATTTTACACATTTACATAATTTGGGTGACACATTGTTGGACGATCGTCAAGAGATTCAGGTTAGTATAGCTACAGAATTATGAATTTTGTAATGTTGTACAAATGTTCGCGGAATTGTACTGTGTAATCACTTTTGCAAGTATTTCGAATTGGGATAAGTACATGATTGGGCGTCAGACAGTCTTCGGAGTATTTTAGAAGTTCTTTAAAATCTTCTTCATATAGAAATTGTGGAAGTCATAAAAGTCGGCATTCTTGGAAGACTTATTGAAATTACAAATGTCATTTAAAAACAACAACGAAATTTCGACTTTCATTTTCAAATGACTTCCAAGTCTTGGAAAACTTCTAAAATACTTCCAAGACATCTATATAAGATTATATACTCAAGTAACAAACTTCCAAAAGATGTCTGAATTTGTTACATATAAAAGAACTCGAATACTTTGAAACGACTTGAAAGTCTTAAAGACGTTCAAGACTTGTATATATAAAAAACTTGCGTCACATCCGAATCACTTTCAAACGACTTTTATATGATTTCAAAAACTTCCAATTCAAAAATTCTAAAAGATTTCTATAAGATTCCGTGTCAACTAAAACACTTGGTAAACTTTTACGACTATACCGTTAGACTTTCAAAACTACCGTTAGAGTTCGAATACTTCATACCGTGCTTTCATCTCTCAAAAAGCCCTCAAAGCTTCCACAGACTTTACCAGGGGTTAAATTGTACACTTCTGCAAAATGTTGAATATTTTACATAAAGATTTGACCGATTAAATAAAAACCATTTCAGGAAAAATACTACTATGCCATCTCGAATATGGTCGTGCGTGGATCTTGCTCATGTTATGGTCATGCGTCCAGATGTCTACCGCTCGAGGGAGTTCAAAATAAATTGGACATGGTGCACGGTCGTTGTGAGTGTACGCACAACACAAAAGGCCTTAACTGCGAAGAGTGTGAAGATTTCTTCAACGATTTACCGTGGAAGCCGGCATTAGGAAAGCAGACAAATGCTTGTAAAAGTAAGAAAAGGCAGTTATTTTATTTGACTTTTTATAAAATACATTTAATTGATCTCGTTTAGAATGTAATTGTAATAATCATGCGACAAGTTGTCATTTCGACCATGCTGTTTATGATCATTCAGGGCGGGTTAGCGGTGGTGTTTGTGACAATTGTCAACACAATACCCAGGGTCAGCATTGCGAAGAGTGCATTCCATTTTTCTACAAAGATCCAGCCGAGGACATTCAAAGTTCAAATGTTTGTAAACGTGAGTAGGACGAAAAGGCTAAGCGAACTTAGAAATTTAATACTCGTTCATTTTAGCATGTGACTGTGATCCACGGGGTGCACTGGATGAGGGCATTTGTGATTCGACGACCGATGAAGAAAATGCCATTGAAGCAGGTGCCTGTCATTGTAAAAAGAATACGAAAGGACGTCGTTGTGACTCGTGTAAAGATGGTTTCTGGAATCTGGATCCGGACAGTTTGGACGGTTGTGAAAGTTGTACATGTAACATTTACGGAACCATTAATAATTCCGGCTGTAACATGCACACTGGTGAATGTACGTGCAAGCGATTGGTAACGGGAAAAGATTGTAATCAATGTATGCCCGAAACGTTTGGTCTGTCCGAAAGTCAAGATGGTTGTACACTATGTAATTGTGATGCTGGTGGTTCGTTGGACAATCAATGTGATGTCATAACCGGCCAGTGTAGATGTCGTGTTCACATGACCGGCCGAACCTGTAACATTCCCAAACAGAACCATTTCATTCCTGAATTGCATACGATTTATGAGGCTGAAATTTCACCAATTGCTGAATGTCATACAACGTCGACATACAATGTAAGTGCGGTGTCGTTTTTTAAGAATACATTTATTAAAATATTTGTTCAATAGAATTGCACTGTCGTACACCGAGAACCACCGCGCGATCGTAAGCCAGAATATACTGGTCCTGGTTATGTCCGCATTCCCGAAAATACCGAAATTATCATAAACGCTGGCAACATACCAAGAACAATGTCCTATGATGTTGTGGTTCGCTATCAACAGCATATGCGTGACGACTGGGAAGATGCTACAATTACCGTAATTCGACCAGATCCCTATGACCCCGAAGGAGAATGTGCCAACTCACATCCAGCCCGCGAAGATCGCGTACCCTTTACATTGCCTGAATATGCGACAAGTGTTTCAGCAATTAGTGACGTATGTTTGGAACATGGAAAAGTTTATAAATTTAAGATCAACTTTATACGTCATCGCATCAATGAGGACAATCCATCGGCACAAATCCTAATCGATTCCGTAAGATTAAATAAATATTCTGAATTTCTCTAGCAAATAAAAATATTCTTGCAGGTTGCCCTCATTCCTCGCATTGAAGTGACGCCAATCTTTAGTGGATCAGCACCAGCTGAAAATCGTCTTCGAGAATTCGAACGTCTGGGTTGCAATCATTCGTACTATGAGGTTAATTTTGATGAAACCACTCAGCAGCAGTGTAAGGATCTGTTGAACACCGTAAGCATTTACGTTTTTGACGGAGCAGCACGTAAGTTAAAAAAATTTCTATGGGGAATTTTTCCATCTAATAAGTTTGTTCTAGCATGTAATTGTAATCCAACGGGTTCGATGAGTAAGAAATGTATTGAATTTGGTGGCAATTGTCAATGTAAACCGAATGTGGTTGGGCGCCAGTGTGAGAAGTGTGCACCGGGCACTTATGGATTCGGGCCAGAAGGATGTAAGGCTTGCGATTGTAACAGTATTGGCGCCAAGGATAATGAGTGTGATTTGATAACCGGCCAATGTACATGTCATCCAAATACGTATGGACGAGAATGTGATCAATGTCAACCGGGTTTCTGGAACTTTCCCAATTGCCAACAGTGTCAATGTAATGGACACACTCAGAATTGTGACACAAGAACCGGACAATGTTTGTCTTGTTTGGATTATACGGCCGGTTTTAATTGTGATCGTTGCATTGAAGGCTACTATGGTAACCCATTGTTGGGCAGTGAAATCGGATGTCGGCCATGCCGCTGTCCGGACACTATTGCTTCCGGCCACACACATGCCGATCAATGTGAACTGGATTCTCGTACAAACGATATGGTTTGTTATTGTCGCGAGGGTTACGCAGGTTCCCGTTGTGACATCTGTGCTGACAACTATTTCGGCAATCCTGATAAGGCCGGTGGCGTTTGTCAGAAATGTGAATGTAGCAGTAATGTAGATCTGTCCAGACATGGTAATTGTGATCTGAAGACGGGACAATGTCAGCAGTGTTTGTACGACACAACTGGTGATCATTGTGAAATTTGTCGTGATGGATTCTTCGGTGATGCTCTACAACAGGATTGTCGTCAATGTGATTGCGATGTTTTGGGCACAAACAGTACGTCTCCATACTGTGATCGTTACAGTGGCCAGTGTCCATGTTTGAAAAACGTTGAAGGCATTCGATGTGATCAATGCATTGCGAACCATTGGAAAATTGCCAGCGGTGAAGGATGCGAAGCATGCGATTGTGATGCTATTGGATCGGAAAATGAACAATGTAATCCGGTAAGTAGACTTATTGGTAAATTTTAAAGTTTAAGATTTATCGTAATTTAGTAAATGCCATGATGATCCTCCTACTGAATATTGAAAAATATAAAATCTGCATTTCTCTTATCTACCTTATGTAGTTCTGGCAATAACAACTTCCAAGATTTGTTATTATTAATTTGTTTTTCTAACATTTCAGTATGATGGTCAGTGTCGTTGTAAGGCTGGCTTTGGCGGTCGTCAATGTAACGAATGTCAAGCTAATTTCTGGGGTAATCCAAACGTTGAGTGTCATCGTAAGTAAAGAACATAATCTCGCCAATTTAAATTATTAAAATAATTATTCCGTGTAGCTTGCGAATGTGATCATTATGGATCGTCAACGTATCAATGTGATCGTCAAAGTGGTAAATGCAAATGTAATTTGGGCATGGGTGGCTACAAGTGTGACCAGTGCGACCGAGGTTATTTGGGTCAAGCACCATACTGTTCGCCGTGCGGAGAATGTTTCGATAATTGGGATATGATTTTGAATTCTCTGCAAAACGAGACACACAATGCCATTGAGCAGGCCAAACAAATTAAGACTGTGGGTGCTACAGGGGCCTATACCAAGGAATTCGATGCCATGGAAAAGAAGTTGACAATTATCCGGAATCTATTGGACAATACAAGTGTTAGTACGCAGGATATTAACACTTTAGAAGACTTTGTCGTTGATTTACGGAAACATCTGAATTCATCAACAGACAAATTGCAATTGGCAGAAGCGAAATTGGAAGGAATTTATTCCAGCATTAATTTGAACAATGCTGTTTTGGATGAACTGAAAAATAAAAGCGAACAAATTAAAACATTTGCCAAAGGACTTAAGGAGAACGCTACCCAATTGCAAGAGGCAAACATTGAGGGTGCACTGAATTTGACCAGAGATGCTTGGCAACGAGTGCAACTGCTGAACGATGTTGACGTTGAAACACAAGAACTGAATGCGAATGCCGAGCGACAGTGTAAGCGAACCGAAGCACTTGTGAATCGATCTATTGACGAATTCGAACAATTGCAACAACAGAACGAAGATGCTTTGGATCGTTACAATGATGAATTGATCAAATTGAGCACAAACATTCCCGACATCAATGAGCAAGTTTGTGATAAGCGAGGAGATCCTTGTGACAATTTGTGTGGTGGTGCCGGTTGTAAACATTGCGGTGGCCTGTCGTGTGAGAAGGGAGCTCTAACCAAGTCGCAAAAAGCCCTTGCCTATGTTAAGGACACAGAAAAGGACATCAAAGAGAAGGAAGAAGTTGCTGAGGATTTAATTCGATCGGTTTGTTTATTATAAAATTTTTATAAAAAAAAATTGACCCTCCCTGAATCATCCTAAATATTTTTATTGTTTTCTGAAAGATTACATCTAAATTTAAAGGAAACTCTTTTAACTAATTTCTTACTTCCACTCATTATATAGCTATCTCAAGCCAAAACAAATGCATCAGAAGCATTCAAAAAGGCCGAACGAGCTTTCAAAGAGGCCGACAGCTACTTAAATGCAACAAAAGATGCAATTCTCGAAGGAAACGAACTGATTGGAGCCCTAACGAACGTTCTGAACAATAATACAGCTTCACCGGCTGAAATTAAGGACCTAGCCGAAAAAACATTGGCACTAGACTTGGAACTGGATCCGGAAGAGATTAAAAATTTGGCCAACAAAATCGACGAAACTGTTTCGCAGCTGGAAAATGTCGAGACAATTATTTTCAACACCCGTCACGATTTGGAACGAGTTGAGACGCTAAGGAGTCGGGCGAACGAATCAAAGTAAGTGACAAGTGTGCGGCGGTTTTTTTTTGTAGATTTAAACAAAATATTTGTTGTTTTTGTTTTGTATGTTAAAAAACTGACTCTTTCAATCGCGTTGCTTGCTATCGCGTACAGTCGCCTAGATGTGCGGTCTCCTTTATTATTGAGATATTATGCCGCTCTTAAAATGTATTTCGCAAAGAATATATTATACAGGCAGAAACATGCGTGATTGACAGAACATATTTAATTGCTATCTGTAGTACAAAAAAATTTAAAAACGAACTTACGACAACAATTCACAAGTAGGAAACAGAACTTATAATATGGCCGACTACCCGCACTCACCCGCTGCTGTGATCTGATCACAATATTTTATTTTGCTTTGCGTATAATTTGTATACAGTGTATCGTCTTATACTTATTCATATTTATTTTAGGTATTTCGAGTGAAGAGATTCACATAAAGATTAAGATAGAGAAAGAAAGAGAAGGATATAAATAAAAAGAAATAGCAAAAAAATACGAATATAAATATTTACTTTTTTTCGACCGTGAATTAGCATCTCTCTCTTTCCCTCTCTCTCTTAACGTAATATTTAACAAATTTTAAATTTTGGAACAGGCTAATTGGTCAACGAAAAGTGTACTTTTGTAATAATATTATTGGCTCTAGCTTTCGTTGACCGATTAGCCTGTTCCTAAATTTCAAATTGGATAAATATTAAGTTAAGGTAGAGAGAGAGATAGAGAGAGAGGGAGATAGATAGATAGAGAAAAAGAAAAGAGAGTAATATAGATACTTAGAGAGAAAGAGACAATTAAAGATAGAAAAAGTGACAGTGGGAGATAAAGCGAGAGCGAGGTGCAATGATATACAAATAAATAAACATCGGAATGAACATTATTAACTGAGCGTAGAGTGACCAGTGTTGCCAGACGTACGGTAATTACCGTTTTTTTAGTGAGACTCGACCAAAAGTCCAAATTTGAGGGGTATTCTATCAATAACCAGCTGTACTCGCTTATTATAACATAATACTTCTGTTTTTAGTTATTGCCGGTAACGTTTCTTTACAGTTAAATTTGTCTAACGAAGATAATTTAAAAAAAAAGTATCCGAAAAACCAGTTCCAATAACTTTTAAACTCAGCTATTGGAACTGGTTTTTTAAACTAACAATATTGACAACCAATTTAACATCTGGATCAAACGATATACACAAATATAGTGATTTTTGTTGTTGTACGGTAATTTTACGTTCTGTACGGTAAAATCACATGCATTATACGGTAATTCCGATCTCCAGATATGGCAACACTGAGAGTGACTAATGAACTTTGAAAATATCTAAAAAAAAATTCAATTTAGGAAACGAGCCGACGAAGTATTGGAAACTGCACAAAAGGTCGTACAAGCCCTAAACGAAGCCGACGAGGCACAACAAAAAGCCCAAGCGGCTATTAAACAGGCCACTGCAGACATTTCATTGGCACGAGATGATCTTCAACAGGTATATAGATATAATATTGTTGTGTGAAAGATACTCAAAATTTAAATTCTCCACTAATTTTAAAGATTGATGGTGAAACTGGTGAGGCTCAGGCAAAGGCAACCGAAACATCACAAAAGGTCAACAAACTAAATGAGAAACTAAACGAATTACAAAAGAATTTCCTCAAAAATGAAATTGACGCAAAGGAAATCAAGAACCAAGCCGATTTGGTTCGTGATTCGGCCAGCAATGCCCATGAAGTGGCAACTCAAGTGAGATATTTCGGATTTGTTGTGTTTTCATTTAATCAATTTTTAAAACATTACAGCTAAGAAATAACTATCGCCAAGCAAATGCTTCGCTAACGGACAAGGCCATCACGTCGGAAAGTGCTCGCGAACGTGCCCAACAACTATTACAGCGTGCTTCCAAAATAACTGTTGAAACAAGCAGCAAGCTTAAAGAGTTGCAAGGTTTTTTTGGAAAATAATATTTTTAATAATTTCGATTGTAAACGATTCTTTGTTTTAGAAATGGCCAATGTTTACAAATCAAATGACAAAGAATTGGGCGATCTACAAGCTCGCGTTGACGGTCTTAACGATCAAATGAACAACTACTTGCAAACAATTCAATCGAATGCCCTGCGATATAGGCAATGTACTTCATAGATAAATTTGTAGTTTTTTTTGTTTTAAGATTAATTTTACAACAACAACAAAATCAATACAAATATATTTATTTTTTAAGAAACATAAACTTTAAAAGTTTCAACAACACTAAGTTAAAATTCACACAAGGTTCGTCGCTTTTGCCATGTCTTTTGTGTATTTTAAATTTTAATTTTGTACTCAGCGAGAGACCAACTAACAATTATCCTTTTAGGCTGGTTGTTTGGTAAATTTAATAATTAAGTTTAAAAATTATTGCATATAAATTGGATTTATAATTTTATATTTTATATTTTAAAATCTGTGTAAAAAATCAAGTGAAAGTCTTTGTAGCAATTTCCTATATAAAAATGCAATAAATTGGAAAATTCAATTACAATTTTAATGTTAACTTTAGTATTATGTTTAAACAAATTAAATTACTTAATAAAATATTTTATCGCCAATTTTATAGCCATAAACTAAACTATAATAACTATATGTAATAATACTGATGAGAGTTCATGCCAAAATGTTTAAAATGTTAAACACGTTTTTTTATAAATAGTTCTAGATGTTTAATTTTTATAACAAATAAATATTGCGAATATAATCTTTTATTAAAAGATGTGCTTTAATTAAATCAGAATTTTAATTTCTATATAAATTGTTTTATTTTTTCTAAATTTAACAAATAAACATTTCTCCTAAAAGCCGAATTTTCGTATATCGTCGCATTAGACTGGCCCTTATTTTAAAAGTTGCTCTGATTCTTGATCTCTAATATTTTCGTTTAGCTGTTATGTGAATTTTATATGGTGTTTTGATAACAATACTTTAATTTATATTCTATATATACTATAATCGCGAATATAAATAAAAGTAAAAATATAGAAAACTAAATAACTCACCAGTTCCATTATTGGATCGTAGAAAACATTACCACATAGGAAAAAACCATTCAAATGTTTATTGCTACATATAAAATAATCCCACGCTAAAAGAAACCATGCAAAGTAGACATGACAAAAAACCTCGAAAAAAACTAGTTATTCAGCGATTCAAAATAATTGACATTCATAGAGAATTATAATTAATTTATTAATAAAAGATAGGAGAATCTACACTTTAGCGCTTATGACTCCCGGCCCTAACGAACCGTCCCCCTCCCCAGACTTCGAAAACCACTATAACTCTTGGCGCTCTCCCCCTGCGACGGGATGCAAAGATGAAAAAAAATTGTGGGTGTTAAATGAAAGGTAGACACTTGGAGCAGTCCCCCAATGCTATTTTGACCACATTTGTCAATCAATGTCAATGCAATACATACATACCGAAGTATATCAGAGTAGAACTTTGCATGGTTTCCTTTTTCTGGAAATTATATTACTTGACGAAAACAATATCAACACTCAGCCACACTTTCTTATAATGGAACTAATTAAGCATTTGCTTTATAAAAATTACCAAAAGTGCAACGCAAAAGCACTGCGAACGCGAAGGCCGGAGAAGAACTTGATTGACACTTGACAGACGAAAAATAAATTATGATGGCGGCTGGCGCGAAACAAATTAGAAAAAAGCTTTTTTGGTATAAAGCAGTAGTAGATTTATTATTTCTGTGCATGAGATTTTATTATTTGGTCTAAAAACGTACTAGATTATAATTATTATTTTATTACAATTGTATGATTCCATATACGTTAAAAATAATATATTCAAAATAATTTGTAGTTATAGAATATATATGGCCAAGTAATAGGTTTGCAATACTAATGTTATCAAAAAATAACATTAATATTGCTTCAGAAAAATAATTTTCATTTAAAGATTTGACCAGCTAGAGTGTATATATGGGATGATGATTGCATAGTAATGTGCGATTATCTTCTTGAGTTATGCAATCTACAAAAAATATAAATAGTAAGTACTAGATTATTTTATTATCATTAGCGAAAACCATGTTTTATTTTAAATTTATAAAAAAGAACGTTATATATTTTACAAAAGAAATATATTTTTTATTATTTGTCCGATAAGTTTTCAGTTAAATTAATAACGTTTGTACAACAGGCTTTCGATCAAAGAGAAAATTTAAAGAACATAATTCCACTACGCTTAAAATGGACATTTTACATAATTTAAATAGGTAAAATTCTGGTCGTTAAAATAATAAGTCGTACATGAAGACTTTACTTCTTTTTGAATTTACTAACATATAAAATAGGAACAATTTGATTTTTTTTTTACAATTTCGCTAATAAAACGTGTTTAGGCTTGAAAAAATGGGTAAAATGGTCCCTATATGTATATATGATCCCTCAATTTCAGAAACATGAACATCAACGAAAATATCTTTTGGTTTTTTATAACAATTATATTATATGACTTAAGTATATGAGTCTGATGATATAAATAATATGAGAATTAAGTTTACGAAAAGTCGTAATAAGTATTTGTTAGATCGTACAACAATATTTCATCATCGTGCCCTTTACTCCAAAGCGAGGGAGCAAAGGGACCATATTTTACCCTTTTTTCTATCTGATACTATGGTTATTGGATATTGACGACTATATCAAAGATCGCACAGCTATATATAATAATAATTATTATTATTTAACACATAATTATATGAATTATTCTTTTAATATATACATACCTACATATTAATTGTATAGTTATTTGTACATATATTTATGTATATGAATATGAAACAAACAAGATGAGAAATTCTAAAAAAAATCTTATAATTTATTCTTCCTGCCATTTTATAGTTGATTTTGTTTTTGCATATAAAATGTAGTAATTATTAATAAGTATCATTCTGGCAAAAAGTATATACAATATACATTATAATATTATTATATATACTTATTTTCCAGAATGATAGTAATTAGTAATTACTATATTTTATATGCAAAAACAAAATCAACGAAACTATAGAATACATCATTATATCCTTTACTCTAAAGCTTGTAGCAATAGAGAGACCATTATACTCTTTCTATCTGATACCATGGTTTTCTTTGATAGCCATATCAAAGGTGGAGTGTTGTCAGCAACTCACACTATAGCCAATTTTTTTGTGATCATATGGGGAGCGTTTTACACTATATATGGGGCGGATTTTACACTATATGAGAAACTCTATCTGTTACTTTTGGTATCATATAGGCGGATCATCGGCTTTAAGTGACTTCCGAACCACTGCGATCGCTATTTAATAAACATTCCTATGCCTGCGAATGAAAGGTACATGATAGCCCAGTTGTGAAATTTGTTTGGCCCTCGAACCCACAACCGCTTGAACACAAAGTCGTGACTCTAACCACAGCTGCTCCTATAGCTGATTACTTAAAATAATTGCAGGAAGAATACATTATAAGAAATTTTTAGGAATTTCTCAGTGTTATTAATTGATGAATAAGAATAGCAAGAAATATAAAGTACTTATATAAAATATATAGATATATAGAACTTTTCTTTATTTTTTAAAAGTAAATTAAAATATTACTTCCGACCTACGAGCAAATAATATAAATGGAGAGAGCAATACAATAGCAATCTTATTTTTTTATTGAAGAATTTTTGAGGGG